>VKOC01016470.1:0-141465 GCA_009364415.1 Spea multiplicata
CTTGGACACCCATTGGATTTACGTACTGACCTAGTATGTCCACTTAATTGTAAGGGCATCTTACCTGCTCTACTTTCTCTCTGTGAAGTTACCACCTTATGGTTGTTCTTGTTTGTGTTTTTTTACATGCAAGCCACATACAGATCTTGAAGGTCCAGAACATCACAGATATATTGTAAGTGTAACGGGAGTTTTTTTAAGATACAGGGTGTTACATTGATTTCCACACTATCAAGTTTTTTGTGTTTTCTTTTATATATAATTTTGGGACCGATTTATACGAGCGCACCTAATTGGAATCCACATGTGGTCCAATCCCAGTCCAAAGAGATCTATCTGCAGCATGACCAAGTGTCTTTCCCTTAACAAACATTCCAGATACATGGTATAGAATAAAATCACTTAAGGTTCAGGTGTTGAGATAATCAGTGATAAGAAAGAGGAGCTCCCCCCAAATGATTTTTGCCCTTCATGTGATTCCCATTGAAGCTAGGGTTTTTGTTAAATTGTTAATCTTTAGATGAGGAACTCTTTTAAAAATCAAAGTATATGTCCACAATTTCCTGGACAGATACTGGACTGTCAAGCTGACAACAGAACATGAGAAGACCCTACATTTCTCGGGACACCAAGAGTCTGCTGAAGAGGCTGTGGTTGGCAACTTGTGTCCTTTAAAACATTTCTGAAACATTTACATAGCCTCAACAGCTGTTAGTTGTCTTGATAATATTAATATCCCAATGCCTTCCTTCAAATTTGGAACAAAACTCCTGTCGGCAGTCATATTAAAGAAATGATTGCTACAAGATTGAAAAATTCCTCCATATTATGTAAACAGTTGATTTTCACTTATTTTTTCTGGTTGATGATACTTCTGATTATCCCATAGATGGCGATATTGCTCAACATTTGGGTTTCCATATATGTATGGTTATGCATGCAACCTAGAGGTGCGGGGAGAAAAAGGGGAAAATTGTATTTTATATCACCTTCTTACATGTGGTTAACTTGCGAGGCTGAATATAAAATGTATGCGTCAGACATCAGTGCCTTAACCAGTTGCCGTCTTCTATACTTCAATATCTGCGGGAAATAATATCAATCATATCGCTAGCTGAAGTGCTTCATACAGAGTCTCAATATTGACATCAAGATCTGGACCAGCTGTACATGCTACAAAAAGTGACGCATTGTCATTAATTAGAGGACATAGCCTTGGCTCAGTATGATAATATCACAATAATATCATATTACTAGACTTGTGTACACCACAGTTCACGAAAAGGACACAGTGATCAGATATTTAGCAGGAACGTTATTGTCTAAATTTAACCTTTTGAATGACAGAAAGGCTGTTGTAAACCCAACACGCTTATACTGGATGCTTGGACTGCAGAAATGCTTTGGTTAATGATTAAGGGAAAGGAATATATCGCTTACTTGGAGTCATATAATCGAATTAACATACCGTTTGTTTCTACTCCTTTTTGTAAAATGGAAGCAGATAGCAGTAATATTTTTGGCAACTGTCTAATGGGGAAAAACGTGAAATCATGACAATTATGGGGCAGAATAACTGATAAAAGTCGTTCTGGGTTCCATTCTATATATTTTATCGGAACATGGAACCTAGATGGAATTTATTCTACAAGCTTGCCCAAAATCTTGAATCATAGTACTCATATATACTTGACATTGCATTGACATCACATTGACTTATCGCTATGTTGAGTGAGCCCCAAAAAAAACATTTAACACTGTACTTTCTGTTTTAATAAAAAAAAGCCCCAGAGCGGGTGGATGTGAATGCCTGACCGATGTCAATCCATGTATGTTCTGCCTAAAAGTTTTAAAAATTGTGTTTTTGAGTAGCTCAATGTGGGGCATCCTGCGTTGCTAAACCATCTAGTAAATCATTTGGAACTGGACCAAATTACTCAATGCCCACTCATATATTTATATCATGCACATTTTTGCAGTTTGCTGTGTCTCTCGGTTAACCAAGAGGTGGCCAGGGAAAATGGAAAGTGTCAAATTGGTTTAAAAAGAGGAGAAACTTAAAAAAAGGTTTTTTTGTTGTCTGGGATAAAAAAGTAGCACTGAAGCTGAAGAGGTTGTCAATTCATATGAGTAAACCCAGTACGAGCTGTGGGAGTTATTATATTGATGTGAAAGTGATTTAAATCGCTAGGTAAAGAAGAGCGGTAGGTGATATAGATACATTATAGACTTGATTTAAAAAAGGTTTAAAGAAAGAACTAGAGTACTGTATTCATTTCAGACTACTCTGCTGGTTGCATGGAGGCTTTGCACTCCCCACATTCAATTGCTGCATTCACCATCAAGGCATTGAGTGGTTTGTGTGATTAACATTGCAACCTGAGTTACAATACAGCTTGTGATCCATGGAGTCAATGCAGCTGGCGGAATAATGGGACACTTACTAAGCTTATCACATTTGTGGGTCTTTACAATAAATTATTTTGTACGTCCTTAAGACCTTATTTTATAGCGATTAGATGTTCCTTTAAACTAGATATGCATATAGAACACGTATGCTACAGGATTGCATTATTTTAACTCTAATTAATAGGAATAAAATAATGCAGGTAGGTAATGATGCCAAATGCCAGATTGGAAGTAATTGTGGTGCTCGACAGTATCATATTTCCTTACTAACACACAATAAATTGTATATAGTACCTGTAGCTATACTATACAACTAAAAGTATGTTGAGTTTAGGTGTTTTAGCCTCAACCACATATATATAATCAAGCACATAGGCAGCCATCTCCTTAGACAAACGCCGGCAGTAGAATGGTTCCTAATGAAGAGCTCAGTGACTTAGCAGTTGGTTAATGACATTTCTGCCCTGGCCCACTGTAAGTTCTACGGGTTGTGAAGTGGAAGTGGCTGGGAGTCACGAAACAGTCAACCACAAGGAGCACGACTGCCGAGTGCTGAAGCTCGTAGGGACTAAAAATCATCACTAACTACAGAGTTCCAAACTGCCTCTGGAAGCAACATCAGCATAAGCTCTGTGCGTCAGGAGCTTCATGAAATGGGTTTCCATGGCTGAGCTTTTGTAAACCCTAAACGTTAAGGTGCAGTGATTCTGTTTTTAGGCATGCTTTTCTTTATTTCTTTCAATTAGTATGTTGTAATAAAAGTTTTTTATTTCTTATATAAACATAGTTGGGTTTTTTTTATATTCGCACTTCTATGTTCAGTTAATTGGGACATCTGGTAAGCCTACTCTGTTTAGAGCCAATCGATAGCATTGTCTACCAAGTGGTGGTGGCCTGCCGAGGTCGGTTCCACCAACGTGACATTTCACTTGATTTGTGAAAGCAGAATAGTAAAATTACAAGTCCTGCTTAGTGCCTCTTACAATGTAGCATGCAGACTATTGATGGTTTGAAATCTAGGTCAGCAAGAATCCCACACACCAATCAAACAGCTTCCAGCCAGCACCTAATTAGTTAGTGTACATGAATAACATGTGCATTCTACAATTCTAATATATATCTGTAACTAAATGCAGTTTTCTAGGTTATTTGTGACAGTGGGAATACCCGTGAAATAATCAACACCATATTCATCCAATATAATGAATGCCAACAAAATTCTCTTCTGCACATTGTTTTGTGAGACTCGAGCGATTAAATAACTTTTTGTAAAAATTACACGCATACCCCAGTAATAAAACACATGTAAAAATTAAAATGTGAACAATTGGTGGGTTTAAATTGGATTCTGTGGATTTTCATATACATGACCTGAACTGAAATTTGAAGTCTAGAAATTCAGTTTATTATATTTATTTTTCTTCTTTGTATTTAGTTTAATATTTCCTTAAATTCACATGTAGTCACTCCCTAGACTGTCTTTAAAAAGGACGTCAAGGTCCAAGTTACAAAAGAATGCTGTGCCTACTAGTGGCCAGTTAGTAGTTACTTAAGCAAAATACTCCTAACTATCAGATCACAGCAATTACACGTTATTTGGAATATATTACATTAAAAACCATCATTTAGTCTTAAAATAACATTCCAGATCTTGATAGTTATTCTTATGTTTATTTCTTATGTTATGTTATATTAAATAGTTTTGTGCCCAAGAGTACTTTCTATCCTAACACTGGTGGCACAAGAGACATCAAACATAGGAACATGGAGTCTGACAGCAGATTAGAACTTTTAGTTGAACTAGTCTGCCCATCTTATTTGTTCTTGGTTTTGACTTATATTCAGGATAGCCCTATGCCTTTCCCATGCATGGCTAAATGTGCTCTTTCCATTGATCTCCACTTGAAAGCTGTTCTACGTATCTTATTCCACATTTGGTGAGTAACTACATAGAATCTCCCTGATGGGCTTAGAGTCTTAGGGTCAGATCGCTTAGAAAGTTTCTGGGTATGCCACTAAGTGACATCAAACGTCCTTGGTAATATACAAAAATATGGGGAACTTGATGGTCTAGAAAGGATGCTTTCAGGTTCTGTGTGACCAGCGAGTGGTTCCATTTATCTACCACCAAGAGGGTGCTAGATAAATGGAATAGCTGCCCATCAGATGGGGCAGAGGCTAATACAGTGAGTGAAGATGAGACCAAGGACTGATCAAGAGTGAGATGGGCATTAGATGACCGAATGGTTCTTATCTGCCATCAAATTCTATGTTTCTGTATTTCTAACACCTTTGTAGAAGTCTCCACAGCACAGCAAAAAAGTTCGAGAAATAATAAATGAAATAACCAGCAGTATCATTTAAACCTTAAATTACAAAAAAATAAAAATGATAAAGAAATTATAATAATTAATAATTTTGGTGCATTTGATTTCAAGCTCTAGACTTTCATTGAAGCAGACACATGCTTGAAACAAAATAGATCCACTGTTTAATATGGAAATTTGGTTAAAAGTATTTTATTTACACAAACTAATTGAAAGGAAATATGGATTAAAAATAATGACACATTGGGTCTATAATACAAGGGGGTTACCCTAACCTATACTCAATTAAGTTGTTTTTATATGTGGTCCTAATAAAGGGAATATATATGTAAAAAGTGCAGTCTTACTGATACAGTTTAATTACTTTTGTGGGCCTTTTTTACGAGGTCAATGAACCAGGCGTGTGTAGCATGGAAGGCAATGTTTCCAGGTATCCCGCAAGTATTAATCTACCTTATCTTCTAGAGGGTTGCATCTAGATAGCAAAAATTGGCTTCTATCTTGACCTCATAGCCTCAACAAATTTTGGCTTTTAAAAGGGATCCTTGAAAATCCCTTAACTTTTCTTTTTTTTTTTTTGAAGCCCAACCTATTCTGCTAACCAGACCTCAACATACACAGAAAATCCACTGCAGGAAATCAGCAATAAAAAACATAAATTCTTCACAGGGCACAAGCAGTCACTTTGCACAATCAGATTTACTCAGCAAACAACACTAAATTATATATTTGCGCAGTGTTGGGTACGATAAGATATAGAACTGTTAAAGTTGTGCTTCCTCATGAGTCGGAGAAGCAGGTTAGACTATGGAGAACAGCAGTCCTCCTACGCGCCATTTCAGGTTGCATTTTATACAGGAATTTGAGATTTAAGGAAATAGTGAAGGAACAATGTGAACGATCACACTAAAGAATAATCCAATTTATAGACATTGAACCGTTTTTGTTATATTTGTTACACCAAAATGGCTTAGATATATATCCAAATGTAGTTTGTTCTTCTTTTGCTTCTTCTTCTCATTATTATTATTATTATTAATATTTATTAAGCATAAACTTGAACAATTACAGTGTACAATTGAAATAGTCATTGACGAGGTTGTTATCATGTTCATAACAAAAAAAGAATTTGACAACAGTGCCTGCAAGCTTCCAGTCTTGCTTCTTGGCACTTCCAAAATTCCTAGCAAGAATGGCGGTCTTAAGATGGCTCATGAGCTGACATTCTAAAAGGAAGATATAGGTGTTTGTGCAATCATAACTGTATCTGAAAACATGGCACAAGGGAAAATGAGAATTTTAAACTTGCCACCTATTTTTTACATTATAAGGTTGCCTAATCACAAGTTACTTTTCTCCAGATTCATTGACATCAGGCCACCTGGCACACCTGGTAAATGCCTGTGGGTTTCCTGGCCAAGCGTTATTCACTCACGTTACAGTGGCAAATAGAGTGCTGCAATGTGAAGCCACTCGTCCGATATTCCCGGCCGCACACTACATGAGTGTACGGCCACGTGGCCAGACCTATGTCATCAGGCCTTCGCTGGACGGAAACTGCCAAGTCCACCTTGACAATGTCTGTCCAGCCCTGATTGGCATACTAGGTCTCATGCCATGTTACTTTTATATGTGATTTCTTAGAATTATCTTAGACAATCTCCTCAAAGCCAAGGCTAGCAGCAACAGGTTTTATGCCTTAACATTTCACTAAGTGTCCCATATGCACCTCTACAAGCCTTGTCATGGACACCAGTGTCCTTCTATAGACGCATTGCCTAACAATATCTCAAAGCCCCCAAAAGGACATAACGATTTGATAATTAAAATAACAATTACAACATTGAACACCTACCACCTAAAAAGTGTCTTTGTTATGTTGCATAATAAAATAGAACGTGTTGTTTTTCAAGTCCGCCAGGGGCTATTATTTAAAAAATCTGGGAAGGGCACATTTGGACCTTAGGCTAATATACAAAAAAATGAATTAAATAATCCGGCCATGTCAATAGACATATAAAATATTATCAGGGTTCTTCATGTTTTAGCCTGTTTCTTTTAACCCATGAGGTGCTTGAAAACAGCTCACATCTTCAGTTGGTTTTCTGCTACACTGTATTAAAAGGGGTTAATGTCTCATGCGTGTTCAGTAGTACCGAACTGTTTAACGAGACAAAGGCAGATCTCCAAAATTAATCAGACGTACTTTATTTTCCGGAGGAACAATGACAGATAAATAAGGATCACTTAATTAGACGCGTTAGCGTTTCCAAGACCGCTCGCAAAGTTTACCTTTATTTTCTCCGTCTTTCAACAGTTGCATAATAATTGCGATTTGCATTTTTATGGCACCTTCTATTCAGACAGGAGCACAGACTGGTGTGTAGCTGTACTCGAGGTATACAAATCACATAAAGTAGCATTTTATGAGTCTTATTTTCCCCCGAGCAGGTAATGAACATGACGCACTCCCTAGTGGAACTGAGGGGGGTTATACAGTCAGCAACTGTAGATATGCCACTCAAATGAAGTGCTTTATTAAATAGTAATTTAATGCATCAGCATGATTATGTAGAAATGTCCCTTTGCTTTCACAAGGAGGTTGCTTTGTTGCAAGAGTCTCAGAGCCACAACAAATTGCTGCCGTCTGGTAAGAGAAGAAGAGCTATTTGGTAATTCTGTTAAAAGGGAAAAAAATTCTCAAGAGATGATTGGAAAAATCCCAATGATTTAATTTTGTTGTCGTTTGATTACCGTTTCTGCTCAGAACGTGTGGTCTTGCTTTAGGAGATGGTGTGAATGAACAATGGGTTCTTCAGACATCACTCATTTGTAGCAATTACAGTGACTTTCCCAAATCTCCCCTTAAAATCCAGTATTCCTGCATATTTATAGTAACTATTTCCTTGAGTACACACAAGATAGGCCGGGGGAACTATCTGGCTTATGGTCAGAAGGATATTCTTAAAATCTGGCTGCTAAAGGCACTGACACCAGGGAACTTTCGTGCTTATTACCCCAGGATTAAAGGACAGATTAGTCTGGAACTGGTTCCTTCATGTTTGGCTCTAAATTCACACATCGCAGCTCCCTGGTGCTTCTTTTTGTTTGGTATTCCTTAGCAGATGTGTAATGCTAAATGTTTGTGTAACCCTGCAGGCTGGGTTGTGTGGCCTCCCTCTCCCTGCATCTTATTTTGTCTTTGGATACATCATCCCACATATGTGAACTCAATTACATGCCCTTATTTCATGGCCACCATCAGAAATCATCATCCCAATGTCCATTCCATTGTTCTGCCAATTGCTCTGCCCACGTTCCACCTATCACCCTGTCTTATGATCCTAAGAACACCATATGAAAGCAAGAGTGAGGCTAGGATAGTGTAGTTTTCTTCAGGGCTCCTCATAACTAACATGCATACATACTAACACACAAACTCACGCTAACGCTCATTAGCTTTAACACCATACACTCCTGCTCCCTAGCAATTCTCTGTACAGGGAATGGTTGGTATTTTTTTTTTCTTTCTGTAAATAGTGTTAAATAGCTTATTAACATGTTTGTAACCAATTAATGGTAGTAACAAAATGTTTCCAATCACTTACTTATACTAGCAATTATCTCATAAACGTGAAAGTGCTGTTAAAGAACCCTATGGAATCTTCGGAAATCCAATAAGAACATCCATATGTTGACAGGCTCTGACTTATTGGATCCATCTTAACACCTCCAAATTAGGAAAGACCTGTAACATGGTAAATGGTAAGTTAAGATTGTGAATTAATTCTCGTGTCTCATAATGCTTCTGAAGGCTTCTTCAATATGGGACGATCTGCAGTGTTCCGTATATTCAGCTGCAGAAATACATGATAGCGTAGCAGCCATTTCTCCACACTGAGGCCTCTCATTTGCCAATGGCATGAAACTCATCTGAAGGTGCTGCTAAAACTCAATTCCCACCTCGAGATGAAAGTCATTTCAGCCTCCCAAGGTTTCAGATAGCATCTCTGCATGTTTGGGCACACAGGAGGAGGAGGAGTGCTATGGTTACTAAAAAACAGGCATTGTATTTGCAGGTCCATGCCCAGGCAAAGTCTCTCAATTCAGCTACATGACCACAGTGTAAAGTTATGTAGAACACAACAGGGAAAGAGGTCATAGACCAGATCATCCGCTGTGTAGGAGGTGTGATTCTGAACCACACAATTTAGACAATTTCATTTTAACCCTTAGGAAGACTCGAGGTGTGCTGCTTTGCCGCTGAACATAGTGTCACACTTGCATCCGTTGCGTCAAATGTTAATAGCCTTGTCACGCCATACTAAAAATGCAACCTGCTTTCTCCAAATGTAGCAAATAGATTTTGCTCTGCAGAATAAGACGTGACAATATGTACAAGCAGCACCGTATAGGTCTGACCCAGAGCAGTGCCCGCACCAAAATATGACGATTCGGGTCTTAAAAGTGTACATCGTCTTGTAACACATCCTATGAAGGCTATGCTGTGTTAAAAAGGGCCGTTAAGGGAGATCAGAGGTCTCCCTTGCCACCAGCCCATTGAGAGAGGGGCAGATCACCCAAAAATACTCTTTCTTTGGCAGGGGAACTGCACCCTCCTTTGGCCTAGGCAAAGTTGGCCTAGGAGAAAGTATGTTGCTGTGCGCTAGGCTACCTTCATGTAAAAATATTGAAAACATATTCAAGTTCTAGAAATGTTTTATGCATGATTCTTGTTGCAAGGTATAGGAACGATATGATCTGTACAATACTAAATTCTAGTGACACTGCCACGTCAATGCAATTGGCTGACTCGGTGCTTTTACATACAACTTAGAAATGTAAATCGGAAAATGCTGCTTGTAAACATTAAACTGCGCATCATCATTATTCACATCACATTTTGCAGCTTTAAACCACACACAAGATAACTTTTTGTATTTCGGCTTTTTTCTTTCATTTTTTTCCCCGTTCTCAGTAAACTTGGCTGTTCTTGTTTTTTAGCGACAGAGTGCGAGAAAGACGGGAGAGCCTCGGGAGATTAAAGTCGAAACCGGCCAGCCAATAAGACGGCTGCGTTTTCATTATACCGATAGCACGCGGTTTATGGTGTAACTCGCAGTTCATAAATCATGGCTCGATGTTGTGTTTAGGAAGCTTTAGTCCAGATGCCAATTTGGGCCGGTTCAGTAATGAAATTCTGTTTGGCGTGCCAGGATATACCGGGAATTTATACGTTTACATGTATACAGAAGCGCTGTTCAACCACGGCAAGCGTAATGACCGAGAGACCGCTTCCTGTCACATTTCCAGAGGGAAAATCACAGAAACGTATTTCATAGTTTAACATATTTCCATGTTTCCAACTTCAGCCACAAAGGGGCTTTTGTTCAGAACTTACTGCAAATAAAATACACCTATATACTTTTATAGACTGACTTAAAGACATTAAGCAAAGGCAATAAAATCTCCACAGAATATAGATCCCTGTTACCCTATTTAGGTGTCCAGAGGGGCAGAGGAGAGCCCCAGGGGCTGATGGTAAGAAGCTCAAAATATATGGCAAGAGGCTGTGATGCTTCGCATGTGTTTAACCCTTCACGTTTGCTTCCTAAGAGTTTGGAATAATACTCCTGCATGTCATTCAAGGTGCTGTTCCACCTATTCATCATTAGAAACATTATTTGTTGTGCAGCCCTGTTCCTTCTCAGAAATAATTATTTAATCGTGAAAAATCTTCCGTTATTTATAATTTTAGCTTAGAGCACTTGTCAAAAATTAAACGGGCAGCAAATTAACTCAGGCCTGGACTGGCCAACGGCATAGCCAGGAAATATTCCTTCCAAAGCCCCCCCCATCTTTGGGTAGCCCGATGACATTGGTGGGCGGGTAAGGTAATGTCAGTGGGTGGGGCTTATGCCCCCACCATTATATATTATATATATATAATATATATATATATATGGGACTGGGAGGGGGAATGGCCATGGGTAGAGACTGGGAGGTGCCACTCCTGCAACCAAGAGATTTTGGGCCATGACCCATCTGATCTGAGAAGAGGCGCTTCCCTGGAGAGTTCCTGAGAACTGGGTGGGCTGTGGGACGCCTCTCCCGCGACCTGAAGTTTTCCGATAGTGGTCTGGGAAAGTGCAGCTTCTCCCAGAGTCTCCAAGCTAAACCCGTAGAGTTCCCAGGTACGAGTGGCTCTGCCCTTTGTGGCTCAATCCTCGCTGACCCACAACTATGGCTGGTATTTCTTTAAGGAAAAGGTGGCAACCCTAACCATGAGGTGCATGAATTTGGATTATTTAACTCTTGCATAGCAATATTTCTCAGTTAGGCCTTTTGGATTCACCCAGAAGATAGTGCTTTTAGAATGTTATGCAGTGAAGATATTAAATAGATTAATATTTTAATGGATTAGATGCGTTGAAGCCCCAAGACCAGCTAGGAGGGCGTAGGAAGAATTGTCTGGAGTTTGATGGAATGATGACATAGGACTGCAACTTCTCTATAAATTCTAATTCTGGTTAAGCAAAAGGTTTGTGCGTCCAGTGTCAATAATCCTTGCAAACCAATGAGTACTGAGCAGAAGTAAAATATATTCTTACCTGATTAAGCAAAAGTGCTGGAATACTGAGGGGACACAGCATGTACTAAATGTATATATATTATGACGCTGTAAACCCCAGGGAGATGATTATACATATGGGTCTCTGGGGTGGAACAATTGGAGAACAGGGTGGGTCAATGCTCCCTTCCCCGTTCTGTGGAAAATCCATGCCGACTTTTCCAATAGGTTAGAGGTCTGCAGGATCTGGTCTGGGATTCCTGTGAGGCCTGCATCAGGCACAGGTGCTGGGCATTAAACCCCCCTGGAGCCTGATACTCAGGGAGACTGTTGGGGGAAGTGGAATCTTTCCATGTGCCCCCAGGGCAAGGAGAGGCCCTGAAGAAGACCATCCCTGAACCAAGTGAGGCATTATATATCTGGACCTTTGTGTGCTGCCTGACGGAGGTTTTCCAGAGCCTGGCTTAGCTGGGCCTGGCTGGGAGGTCAAGTTAGTCCGTGTTTAGGCTGGTCAGTCTGGGCCAGAATAGTATAGTTAGAGAGGGTTGTTTCTTTTTATGAGTTTGTTTTGGGGTGTTCTGTTTGAACAGTTGAAAATAAAGCTTTTTCTACAAGCTGGTGTTCCTAACTGTGACATTTATGGCCCTCATCCCACAATATACATAACATCTATATCATAATAACATACACCGATCTAAGGTTTTCCAACAGAACATTCCCCAAAGCAGCAGGCTGCCTCCGCCGGCTTGCCTTCATGCCATAGCGCATCCTGGAACAATGTGTTCTCCAGGTAAGCGCCACACACACCCCTGGCCATTCACGTGGACCACTGCAGACCGGGAACACCCCAGACGAGCTGCAGTTTTGGAGATACTCTGACCCAGTCCTCTAGCCATCACAATTTAGGTTTTGTAAAAGTTACACAGATCCTTACACTTGCCCATGTTTCCTGCTTCTGACACATCAACTTTGAGGATGAACTATTCACTTGCTGCCTAATATATCCCAACCACTGACAGGTGCCATGATAACAAGATTTCAGTTATTTACGACACCTGTCAGTGGTCATAAGGTTATGAGTGATCGGTGTATTACTACATTTCCAAGAAAGTTGTGATTATTGCACCATTGACTATCACATAACTCCTATAATCACGTTTCACTTCTTTCTCAAGCTCTTGATATCAATGGCTGTACATGACCACAATATAGTGGTGACTCTAATACTGTAAGTAGACAGAACGGGTATAGTCCATTACTTATGCCCTCTCTCCTCTTTGGAGCGTTATGTCCCTGGCAGGCAAAACTGCATATGCCAACCCCAACAAATCCTGTGTATTACTATTATTATCATTATGTATTGTTTATATAGCGCCATCATATTCCATACCGCTGTACAATGGGTAGACAGCACATTACATGTAGTATATAGTATAACAATTTGACTTACAAGAACAATAGGTGAGAAGGTCCCTTCTCAAAGGAGCTTACAATCTAAAGATTGAAATGGTACTTTTAGAATAAAGAATAGCATACAGAATGTTTAGGATATAAGCTCCATTGAATAGCATAGGAGCCAAATATAATTCTCTTGCTGGAGTGAAAACTCGCTAATATATCACGCCTCAGTACACCTTATTAATACATTTTCATCAAGCACGCAACTATTTCGAAATACAGATAAAAGGGGCAGATAGTCAATCATTCTTCTGCGTCTCCCAATACGCAAACCTCAGGGGTACATTAACAATCATTTATATATTCACCGGGGTCCATGATCTATAAATATATTTATTATCAATTAACCCTGTGGGGTCTTGCAGGATTCTCCTGAGAACCTGAGGTTAAACTGACTCCGTTGTATTATTTTTTTTTTATTAATTATTCTGCTTTCAGCAAAAATGCACATGGCAGAGACATGTCTCCCTCCCCAAACCAAGCAGCCGTTCGCATACCAGTCATTCCCCATTGTGATATGACAATAGAGCCCCTTTGTAAATTACCTGTGACATAAATAAGAACATTGATTGATGGCTTACGCTCGGAAGAGCAGTTTCCCAACTATATTCCTAGTTAACCCTTCCGCAGCCAACAGAATTGAAAGCCTGGGAGAGGTTTGTTTTCAATAGTAAAAATGAAAAAAAAAAGAAAATGTTGAAAGCAACACTTTTAATACGCCAAATAAATATTCTAAAATATCAATAATTTTCACATGATTAAAGAAAACTTTTTAATTAAGCTTTAAAGTAATCAGCGCGTGTCTCAGCCAATCAGCTGAGACCAGGGGCTGACGTAGCCATCTTTTCACGCAACTCCTGCATTAAAGATCTCTGATACAGAGAATGTAGTTAAGATCCCGTCTAATGATCTAGGTAAAAATCTCTTCTTCTGAAAACAGCTTGTTAACCTCTAAGGTACAAGCTGCCTTCTCAAAATGTTGGGGCCATTCAAACAATTATTTATTTTGAAATAATGAAAAAAAAAATAAACAAAATAAGTTTCAGGATGCCAGAATTTGCACAGAATTTTCACTATGAATATTATTATGATTTATTGACAATCCCAACATGTGGGTCACAAAACAATCATGCATTGCTGGAGTACCATTTAAATGCTGTGTAAGTGTGTGCCCGCGGGCGCCATCCGAGGAATACGCACGGCAATGCCAAGCATAATATCACAGTATGATGTAAAAAAAGTTGTGTCTTTATTTGTTATTTTAATCTTTGGAGTCTGCGGATATCACATGCATAAAAGTAGCGCACGATGATGCAATAAGACATTCACAGAGTATCACGGATAGCAGCTGTTCCACAGCAACTGGCAGCGATTAACCCTTTCACTGCCACTTTGCGGGCAGTGACACAAAGAGTCATATTTATGAAGAGATATTCTGGGTGAAGGTTCTAAACGTGGAGCTGTAATCAACGGATCCAACAGAATGTTCTTTCTGATTACCCCACACAATTAACTGCGCCCCAGAAATGCCCCCACAAATGTTACACAGGGGGCAATCACTATAATACCCCCCCAAACTGCTTTTTTCAGGAAAGACAATTAGAGGTAATCCAGCAGCTAAACAAATCCCACTTTTGGTCCCATATGGGCCAGCAGTTACTCTAACCCTGAGTTCCAAAATAATTATGGTGCTATATAAATAATGATAATAATAATAATAATAATAATGCCACTTTACAGATCTCTGGTCAGTCCTCACCTACAGTATTGAGTACAGTTCTGGAGACCCCATCTCCAGAAGGCTATTGACTGGACAGAGTTACTTAAATGGTTAATAATTTCCAGGATAAAAATGATCAGGAACGACTAAGAGATCTCAATACTTAGCTTGGAGGAGAGGATATGATGGAAACATTTAAATACATAACATTTAAATACAAAGTCGCAGTTTATTTCAAAGGATGATTCAGAGGTTTAGAGGTAATGTAAGGAAGTTTTACTTTACCCAGCGAGTAGTAAACAAGTGGAATAGTCTCCCAGCATTTGTGGTAGAGGCTAATACAGTAAGGGAATTTAAACATGCGTGAAGTTATCCTGAATCGAAGACAAGACCAAGGACTGATTAAGGTCTGAGTCTTTACAGCAGGGAAGAAACAAGCGGCAGACTAGGTGGCCGAATGGTTGTCATTTGCTGTCACATTGTAAGTGTAATAATAATCGCTGTATCACTGTATACACAATGCAAACGGAAGCGGGTGTAGATCGCAATCGTCGGTTGAGGGTTGCGCTGCGCTGTTTAAAACGCAAAGAAATAACAAAAGGGAACCGGTTCAAAACTGAAAGTAAATCGAGTTTGTGCCTCTGATCAAAAACAAGTATATGAAATATCATGTAACGACGCCACGGCCCATGTCTGCTAAACGCTGCTCCTGCCATGTCCAACGCCGACCTTCTCTCCCGGACTACCACCAGCAGCAGTGACAGGTGCGACCTGCATGTGGATTTCAAGTTCAGTGGGAGCGTCTCAGCCAATCGGCATCTATGTTTGGCGTTCGGTGGGCGTGGTGTGTGCCTGTGGTAGGCGGGCCGTGTGTGGCAGCTCTCCGCTGCCAGCGCGGCTCCCCATATGATTGCATGGAGCTAGGCAGCCGGTGCTGTGCAGAGTCGCACGGGAGAGGAGCAGCGACAACGGGACTTATTAACCCCAAAGTACCGGCAGAGAGCAAGAGGCAACCGAGAGCCGCGCAGGGCAGGGACCGGATATAACTGCGTGGAGATAGCTCGCCTGGCAGGGGCTGCGGGGTCAGGTGCCCCCCTGCTGGCACACACTCCGAGGTCTCCGGGGAAGGATATGCCCTGGGACATGTGATTTCCTTGGAGGGGATCCTAGCTGAACTGCACCATGAGGATGTTTGGCTGTGGGAGGCATTTGTGCCCAGGGTGGCTCAGCGTGCTGTGGGTAGTGGGCACACTCCAAGCGGCTTCCGGACAGTCAGGTAAGTGGCACTTGTGGGCACAGAGCCCGTATATGGCTGCAATGTGATAAGATTATTTACCCGCAATGCCCCCCAGGACTACGGGGTCCCCAAAGCCCCACCAGACCCCCTGCGCACCTGATTGCCCTCTTGGGCAACTCCAACTATCTGTAAACTCTTTCTGCAGCGGGGGGGCAAAGCCTATGGTTAGTGTGACTGTTACCCCCCCATACACACATATTACCCCCATAAGCTGTAGAACTACCTGCCCCCCCTAGATTATCACCATGATCATTATGCAGCGACTCTCACTTCTTAACCATGTAAATGCCAATGGGCATTAGACAATAATCTGTTGCTTGCTGTACCTGTCAGTGAACTAATGAAATTCCTTTCACCAGAATGACTGGCTGCCAGTAGGGCACCCATAGTATTGATTTTTATTATATATATATATATATTATATATTATATTTATATTTATTATTATGATATATATATATTTATTTCCCTGGCACAATATGCCACTGATACCCTTATAGCTGCCACTGTATACAGATTAGGGACAATCATCTTCACAATTGCCCCATTCATTCCTTTAATGAGACACACAATGTGTTCGGTATTTGCTGTGCCCGCTTATCGTACAAAATGGATGGGGGGCAGTAAGGCAGGTATAGGGGTTATCGGTGCGTATCATCATATATAGGCGTCCATTGCTGAATTAACCTGTTTCCAAAAAAAAAAAACAAAAAAAACAAATCCACAGATCTTAAAAAGTGGGCTTGTACAGAAAAAGCAGGAATCTCCACGCTCACTGCCCCCCAGTATCTGATCCCGCTAAATAAAAATGACATTAAAGTATCCTTTAACCCTTTCATGTCTTATGCTCTTGCACCTACCTGACATTCCTGTGGTTTTAACCAAAGTCCATGAAAGTGAGGTTTCGGGTCATAGGCGGTGGGATCCTGGAATTTTGGGCAGAGTTAAAGGGCGCCTCCACGGGGCATCTGGTAAAGGGGCAGGTGGGTAGCTGAGCCCTGGTTATCGGAAGGGCGATGCCAGCCTGGCGCTGATGCCGGATCCTCGCGTGTTCCTTGTGTGTTCGCGTGCACTTCTGGTCATGCCTGTTTGACTGGCTCACAGGATTTCTCACTTGTCTGTTACAATGATTTTTGCAGGGAGCAGGTGCAGCTCACCAGAAGGAGCTGATCTTCTCGCTTCCAACCCAATTGTTGGTTTTTGATGGTCGGACGTAAAACCTGCTTTAGCTTAAAATGTAGCAAGCATGGGCTTAACCCTTTGAGCGTCAGACGTGCGACCAATAAACACACAAACACACACAGTTAAGGCACATAATACAAGGAAATAAGGAAATATGTACATTAATCAATATTACGTGTGTTTGTATATGTATCCTACCTACGTACGTATAGAATTGTTTTTTTATTTGTAGATGAGTCCGTAGATAGACATTTTTATTTTGCATTAAGTTTTGGAATGGGGAACGTCCACATTTAACTAGATTGTCTCCATGACTGATTAACGCATGAATACATATGTAATTATTTATTACGCCACCCCATTATTATTATATGTAACCTGCATATTCCTCCCCTGCTTCTCCTGTGTGATCTAATTACAATATGTACTTTATAGAAAACGCTGGACGCCGCTTGATTCTCTCCCTGTGTATTAGACTTTAACGAGCGATCCTATGTATTTATTCTAAACGACGTCCTTACGAGTAGCCCCAGCATTTACGCTGGCTGTGCTACAATAACGTATACACTTTGTAGTGTTCTGCAGCCAAAGTTAACCCTTTGCACGCAAGTCTGATGTAACGCATTACTCACATTTTTTTTTGCCTATACTCCTTTAATGCCAGCCGTCCAAATCTGAACTGCCATTGGCCTCTTTCCCTGCAATCTCGTCTACTTATTTACACAGTAGCCGGCCTGATAACTCGTGCTGGATTATTTCCTTTTAATGAGATGTGTAATGTGTACACACGCTACGACACAGCGAAAGTACTCCGCGTAGCACTGTATGAATACGTGGGGTTGTAATATTCCATGTGTGTATTCCGAAGTTCTGAAGTTAAAAGTTATTTTAGTTTATAGGACACGCACGGGTAATATTAGCAGGTGACACACTAGCACACACACTTACACCTACATTGGTATAGCATTTCCTTACGTCCTCATACTATCTTTAGCTTGTGTCTTGGGAGGTTCATTCCCTCGCTTTGACCCAATGTGCTTCCTATTGACATATGACCTTATAATGTCTTCATTCATGACCTCAAGCTTCCTTTTTCTTTTCAAGTCTTCTTCCTCTTGTTAAGGTGACAAAAACAAGGCATTTCTTGTTTGCCCCTGTGCTTTGCCTCTTATACGCTACATATTCACAAACAGTTGCACTTATAGCAGCCGCTATATTTCCCACAACATCAGAACCATCACTTATTAGAAATGCTGGGTTTTTTGGCTTTGCTGGGAGGCGCAACAATTGATTTACAATAATAGAAACCAAGGCATTTGGATAGTGGAGGAAGAAGAGACTGCCTCGCGCTGCTAGAAGCCAATTCATCTTTCCAACAAACGCTACTGTTTGGAAGAGCGAGCGCCGACATAAATATGTTGTACAGTATGTGCTTTTAGCATTATACAGCAATCACGTTTTGTTTTGCAAATATTGAGAATGATTAGGCTCCGACACAGCTTGTGTTCCCACAGACGAGGGTTCGGAGATGGCTCTATAGCGAGCGTTGGCTTGCTTTAACCCCCTCCTTGCCGGGGTCAGATCGACAACGTCGCCGTTCCGGCAGAGAATAGGTCAATGCATTTAATCTACTCATCCTCTTGTTGACTCAATGACAGTCGAATCCTGACATATCTGTGCGTCTGATAGGAATTTCTATTAGGCTGTCCCGAGATGTTCTCCGTGTCTAAAGCTAACAAGGCGATTCTGTATTAGCTTTCGTTAGCGAATCTTTTAATTTAGCAGTATCTCATGGAGCGTGCACCAGAGAGCTTTGCACAACCATTACATTAACTCTCTATTAAACATTTATACCTTTAACTGGTTTTATTATATAGTTTAGTGAACGCGGCATTATTAAATTATGCAAATAAAGTATATAAATAAACCGCGGCAATAGCTTGTCGTAACATTCTTTTTGCTTTTATACTTTATATTCATTTGCCTTAATCTCTATCCAATTGTCTGTCTATCTATCTATCTATCTATCTATCTATCTATCTATCTATCATCTATCTGTGATTGAAGCTGTGTCTATATTGTATACATATATTATTGCACACGTGTGTACAATACTCAATAATCTTTTTTATGATGTCAGATAAAATCATACCCATGATTGCTGTATAGATTCTCTTAGTAAAACTTTTATCTCATGGCTCAGGGAAGGGAAAGAAGAAGAATCCACACCACTTTCTGTATATTCTGTAAATACATTTATATATGGCGTTTACTATTTGTATGTATTATTGTTTAATAAAACCGATAACATTAGGCCAATTATGTTATAACGCTATGTAGTACACATATTGAACTTGATCTGCTACTACATGTATCCATTATATATATATATATATATATATATACGTAGAACATAAATACATATAAAAGGACCTCTATTTATTTATATGGTATTTGTCCATGTTTTAAGGAGTAAGGAGTGAACGTTTGTGAAATCCCCAGAGAAGTGACCCAAAGCCCCTTTCAAGCAGTTTCAACAAATATACATTGTCTTAAATGTGTTGTTTGCTATGCATTGTTGGATATGGTTACGTGTTTTCTCGTAATGTCAATTTTTTTACCCCTTTGCTACATTGCGAAAAATCTTTTCTTTTCTGTACACAAAGAACCAAGAAGGTTGGAAAATATGCAGTCTAAAAATACCGGTATATGTAGATGTGACGTTGATTTGTTATCGACCACTGACAGATAACACAACTCGCACATAATACACTTTTGTCGTAGCACAACCAGACCTTTGTGGCTGTTATTATGCCTTTGCCGGAGCTATCCTTCTTACATCGGAGGCCGCTTCTTTCTGAAAGCAAAAGCACGATCAGCTGGGAACAGCACCAGACTATCCAGACTAAAAAGACATTTTCAGTGCAGCTCTTCTTTTTCGATATATTTTTTTTAGGGTACAATATCATAAATTAATTAAATAGAAATAAAGCACCTTTTTATTTGCAATATTTTACTTAATATGCAACTTTTAGATTGTGACTGTATTGCGTGGTCAGTCTAAAATTCTCTGCATAATGTACATTTTAGAGGTTCTATAATAAAGAAATATTCATTAAAAAATTAACTAAAAAAAGGTATTGTAGTATTGATGTTTCTTCAACAGGACATATTTTACAACATTACCTTTCTTTTAAGAAAAGGGACTTGAAGAATGCATAGCGTTGGCTTCGAAAGGGTTAAACATTGTAGACATTCTTTAAATGGCCTTCTTTGGATTTAACTCCTGGGTTGCTGGCCGCTTAGGACGCGGCAGAGTCGTGGCGTTCGCTGCTATTGTCCTGTCGGTCCCGATGATCCTCTTGCCTTCACGTTCGCAGTCTACTAGAAAGAGTTTGTTTTGGTCCAAATGAGAAATTAAGTGCAGATAAGTAAACCACGCTGCCAGAGGGCGACAAGATGTTGAGTGAATTGCTTTTAGATGAAACAAATTAAGGAACGAGGGAAGACAATCTGCTTCTCGCATTAATAGACACGCTCTGTGTTCAGAGGGATGCGGCACATTTTTGAGATGCTAATTTTATTAAGAAATGGGCTCAAATTCACCTTTCATATATATATATATATATATATATCGCCCGAGCTACCGAACCGTCTTTTTTATTAAAACATTAAAAAATACAGGGCATATATTTAGTGGCCATTTAAACGCGTTGTCTCATATACCGTCCACGTACAGGAATCTTCCCACTACCTTCCCGTAACGCGTTGAACACTGTGACCGCTGGGCACCACGGGGATCCGGGAACGTACACTCGCATCTGAAAAAGAATGTATGTATATGTGTATATCTATATCTATATATATATATATATATATATATTATATATTAGCTTTGCATAGTAAAAGCTGACTTGAGGATTCAGAACTGTAGGCTGTTAGTTTTTAGCTCTATAATTTTTGATATTGGTGACCGTAACCACTTTTTTTTTAACGCTGAGTGATCCGTGCCGCCCATTGATACGTTTTCTCAGGTATCCACTTGCGTACCGGCAATGGGAAAGACATCTAACTTCTATGCAGTAGAGCGCGTCGGATCTAAAGAAGGCAACTGTTGACTTTTCAGCTGTTGTTCTGCCAACCCTACTCACTCAGCAAGTGGGAAGCTGAGCAGGAGGGGGGATTTCTGAGTGGGAGAAAAGGGATTTGCTTTACAACAGCAGCTAGGGTGCTCTGAATGTGCCCGTCCCAGCATACAACATAACACTTGAAGAGACTTTCTCGCCAATAAGTTTGCTTTCTCCCTCTCCCCATATGAGATGCTTTGCACGTGGACTTTGTCAAGCAGCAAAATAATTGGAGGTTTTTGGGCAAATATGATATCAGGCTCACTCGCTAGAAATATAAACTAAGGATGCCAGAATATGGTGGATCATGATGATCATTGTTATTGTTTATGATATGTAGATATATATATAATATATATATATGTATATACAGTGTATTTGAAGTTGTTATTTGAATAATTGGTCTATTATTTCATTCTATTGTAGACCCTTTTGGAGAATAAAATAAAAAAATCCAGACTCACAGAAATAGATGCACTTTAATTGCATTCAAAGACAGTATTTGCTAAAAAAATGAACCATTTTGTAGTAATTTGCAGAAAATGATGCACTTAGAAATGTTATCGTAAATTCAAAAGCAAAATGTGTTTTTTGTTTTTTTGTAAAGGCACACAATTAGCTATAAAAATGAACTTACATAGAGCATATTACACATCTGCCATGTATCTGGCGCCGGTATATAGTTGGGTTGACATGGCTAATTGGGCTATGTCCAGATATTACTTTAACATTGCATTCACAGTTATATATATATCCGCAGTTATAGCTTTAGTTATATATAGCGCCCTTATCTGAAATAGCCGCTCTTAATGTTGAAAAAAAAATCTTAACGGGATAGTAAAGCCAGCGCTCCATTCTCTGCCACTGGTCTAGTCTCTGAAACTGAGTCCAAAAGTGGTGCCAATGAATGAACACATAACATAGCTGGGCAGCCCCCCATGGGGATACCCACCCCCATGCCAGCATGATGGAATTTACCATTTTAAAAAGTAAATCAAATATACATAAGAATATTTGCATATCAAATAATATAATAATATTTGAATATCTATTTCTCTTAGGGCTCCTAAAAACCTAGAGTCACCCCTGCTTGACAGAATAACTGCTCTGTTTTGTGTGGTATAAATTAAGTGTTAACCCAAATTAAATTAAATAGCGGCGTGCGCAACCTAAAAAGCATAAAAGGCATACACATTCAGATTCCCGATTCAGAACAATAACGACCAATAAATACACGAAACAAAGCAAGAATTCAGCGCATACCCAGCGAATACCATTAAAAAAAAACACCTGTCTAAGGTCATGGGTACTTTGGCGTAGTGGGGGGCCAAGGAATATATGGCGATAAAGTGTGACGGAATCCCCAGTACTTTAGATTTTTTGAATGGTTTTCTCTAAGTATGCACTCAATTCTTGCTCTATTTTAAATGATGTTTAGCAATTAAAAAGTGGAGTCACCTTCTTCATAGGCTGCCAAGCCTCATCCTATGTAAAAGGGCTCTAAAAACATGGTTGGGACAGGAGTCAGCAGGTTCATTGCTAACGCGGGATTTCCGTGGAAGAGCACAGTAAGCCTCGGCCGTCTTTATTTTGTAACAATTTCATCTGCTTGTAATTAATAGGAGCACTTTCTGCGCATGCACTCGAGGGGGGGGGTCTCATTAGAGTGCCTGGAACTCTTAAGCAAGCCAAGAGATGAGCTGGCCAAACGTATCTCCTCCAAGATTCTGAAGAACCTCTCTATGCATGCATGGGGAGGAAATACTTTAAATTTAAAGAGGACGCTCATCTTATACAATATATCGCTTTAATGTCTTGAGTATGAAACTGAATCTCATCATTTCCTTGGGACAGACGTGTTCAGGGCTGTTACCTAGACTGAAGGAAAACTAGATGACGTGAGAATTGCTTACTTCTTTTTTATTATTATTATTATTATTATTATTTTTATTAATTATTCGTCACCACCTTTATTTTGGGGGTCGGTATACCTTTAACGTTGTACCTCGGAAGCGGTTCGAGAATCACTTTAAACAATCTGAGCTGGATGAATTACACACCAGAGAGGAAAGCAAATATTTATTTGGCAGCCTGATTGAAAATGTTCTAATAAATCACGGGACGGAGTTTCTTCTACTTTGGATGTCGATGCGTGATTGGGAAATTGGCCCTAGATGAAATCTGCAATAATACATAGTTTTCTACCAAATGGGGGGGTCTTACAGCCACTGAGTCATATATATAATACCCGTTTGGAGTCTTTCCTAGAAGATGTTTTCCGTAACCCTTTGGCTCCAAGGAAATTGTTTTGTGGATACATGGGTTTGAAAGGCAAAGTAACATTTAATCAGCGCGGCAACTGTATGAAAAGTGTAGGAGATGTTGGCACTTTGTAAAACAAAATAATTACATTTATATTATCTGGACTGCAGCTACTTTACTGTAAATAGCTTATTATTTCAGAGCTTTTGTCTTCGCTCTATAATATTAACAATTATAGCTGATTTCCTGAGATCTCCCCCCCGTCTACTGTCCTGATTGATCTAATTTGATTTGAATGGAGTTGACCCCTTTTGATGGGTGTCAGTCTGTTCTGGTTTGAGTCATTTTAATTCTCCGCTGAGAACATTTTTTTTCCCCCTGGTTTTATTACTATATGGAATTTTTAGCTCAGAAAAAGGCAAATTAGATTTACTTAAAGGAGGATAAAAGTAAATAAAATACTGTTATAAAGTGAATAAGACCCAGTATGGAGTACATTATTAACCCCTTAATGACAAAGCCCATACATGTACGGGCTCAAAATGCATTGTTTTCAGTGGGTTTAGGGGCCGCCCATTGTCTTTAAGAGTCAGATTTTAAAACATTTTTGTTGGCATTTAACTTCTCGGTATATCTATCTTTAATATTTCTATGCCACTTTTTATTAACCTTTTATCACCTCATTGGTCTTTTTATTCACTTATTCTGTCCTTTCCTAGCAGGTCAAGTGCAACCATTGTGTGGACATCTGTAATCTTTACTTAAATTTGAATAAAATGTATATTTTTGTTTGGTATTTGGTAGAAATATTCCTTTCTGTTTTTAGTAAAATATTTTTCTAGTAATAGCTACTTTCATTTGGTTGTGGCTCTAAAGAGATAATTCTTGCATTCAGAGGCTTCCATTAGCATTTCCAGCAAAGTATTAGGTATGCTTATCCGGCGTTATCGTATGGCACACAGAAATGTATTCTCAAGTGCCAGATGAAAGTCTCTTCTTTAGATTCATTTTATCACGGCATTGCGTAGGGGATATTTCATGCATATCGCCAGAAAATGAGGTCATCTGGCCCACTTGGCCCATATAGGTAAGTGGTATAAATGGATACTGATGTAATAATGTGACAGACTAACATTTAACACATGTGTGGTTGGACACATTTTTACCTATTGACAAAAATCTCAATGTCACATCAAAAGTGGTGTCAATAGGCGAGATGGAGGCTAAGGTCTTCTTCTTCATTTATGAACTGTCCTTTGCATAATGCGATGGTATACTTTGCTTCTAATGCTGATTGAATTCCTAAACTCAATGCCTTCTGCTGAAAAAAGACTAAAACCAAGGTACGTTGGGCGTAGATTTCCTACTAGTTCGGGTGGTCGTGTGCCTATGCACCACCGGAGGCAAAAAGGGCAATAGATTAGCAGTAGCCCATCTACATGACCAATGCTCTGCCTATAATATAGATTATCGCCATTTAGTTTAATACTCTCCTGAAAATCCTTCTGAGCAGTGGATCCGTCCGTCTTGCCATCTTAACACCAATGGCTACACCACCCCCTTTCTGGAACGTCTGTTCGGTTGACTGAGTGGGCAAATTCCTATCCTTCAGATTTATTTCAGGAGAATAAAAAATCATTGATCCAGAATAGGATCAGAATCTCCCAAGGCCGAGTCTCTCTTCAGTAGAGTCTTTTAATTCCCTCGAGGTGCACAACCAGCTAGAATGAAATAGGACCATGTTGTTTTATATTTATTTTTCCACTCTGGGTGCAGAGCGATAACGTGTTTTAGTGGAGGAAAAAAGCTTCTAGGATTTTCGAATGCTTTGGAGTTTTATTTTTTCGGCAAAGCCAAATTGTAAGGACATTGCACAGGTGTGTTCTGCTATTTAGTGTCTCTTGATAGCTGTGGATGTTTTCTTCATTAAATGCACGGCATCTTACGAATTCCTTTTTCCCGAGTGTTTGAAGATGAAAACATATTGTATATTGTGTGCGTGCAGAAGTCAAGTGCCTCGTTACACCATACTGCAGAGGCAGTTCTCCTATTAGCCGCTCTCACCGCTTCGTAGGACATCGGAGGTCACAAGACCCTTCGTATCGTAACAATTTGGGAGGCACGTCTTGGAAGCTGAAGTGTTAAATGTATTTTCTCTCTGAACTGCCAGCTCAAAGGAGAATGAGACACATGAAGGTTCGGCTTTGTTTCATGGAATTTCGAAGCTATATAATGATTTATTTTGGTGGGAATCGCTTTAATGTGTTTGCTCCCCCCCCCAACATTCGATGAGAGAACTCAAGCATCTTTTATAGCTTTAAATGGCATTGCTGTGATGGGTGCCTGCTGAGTTCAGAAGCCTGAACCCAGTTGTCAGAAGCAATGTATGGGGAATGTGTTCTTTCTGGAGCTGCAGCTCTATAAAGGGTCTTTACCAGAGGGGTTCAATCCTTGGCATATCTAATGTTCAGACGCTGCTTCCCTAATTTATACAACTTGCTAAAAATAAATCAAAGTCTTTATTTCCAATAAAGGGACTTTCCAGTGTCAGTTGGAGTGCCTACCATGGATGCGCAAAGGTGGGTCTCCAGAGACCCCCCTCACAAAATTCAGCGTGCCAGCACTGGAACCGTATACCACGTCAGGAGATGTGTTTTTCCGAGCACGCCATCTAGAGGGTGGGGGTTGGGAAAGGGCCAAAAGAATTTGGGGACTCTGCAGAACCCCCCACGACATTTGTAAGGGGAATACCACATATTACATTTAATGGGACAACTCAGCTGTAATGATGGCTGTAGGGCCCCTTAGGATTGTTCAACTATTTCAGACTGGGCTTCTGTGGCGTACTGCTGGCTAGTGTTTGACAAGTGCTGCTTAGCAATATGAACACGCTGGCATAATTAAAGGGTGGTAAAAGGACTGGCCAGCAGCATGGAAAATTAATTGGTGATCATCAGTATTAAATGATCAATCTAGAGACCCTGCTCACCAGTGGATCTTGAATAGTGAATGTGTGACCACCTCTGCGGTTACTCTTCAGCTCTTTGAATCCCCCACATTTAGCTGGTCGGAAAAATCTGTTTCCAGGAAGAAAATGGCCATTAAAAGGGTTAACCCAATTATGCAAAGGCTGCGACGCACCTGTACACCTTTGCATAGAAAACAGATTTGGCCAGACGCAGGCAGAAAACTTAATTTTGTTTGACTAATCAATGTGGGGAGATCTGCTAGGCTTGTTTGTTCAATACTACAATTAACAAGTGCGAGAAATTATCTAAATCAGTTTTCAGACATAATTCGGAAGATTCAAAGATTATAAATACAGCCACGTTTTTCATTAATACATCAAGGGAAAAAATGACGGCAGTAAAGCAAGCGAAGGGATGATTTCACTAATATAGCTCTACTGTATAGCTCACCGACGCTGTTGCTATATTGTTGATGTTTAGAAGATAATAGAATTGTGGAAAAAATGGAAATTATTATATAATTTTTTGTATATTTATTTGTATTTTACATAGCGCCTCCATATGCCACAGCTCTGTACAATGAGAAAATGGTCTGACGATCTGTTTATAAAGAACAATACTGGTGCAAAGATTCCAAGTGGTCTTATTGCTATAGCAACCACTTAAATGTTAAATGTTTATTGGAAGATTACATTGATCACCATGTCTCCCTTTCTTATTAATGGGTAGATTATTTCACGCAGTCAAGCCTGTAGCAAGAAAGTGATACATTTAGTGTGATGTTGTGGTCTGCCACGCACAATATGGACAGGCTTACATTCAACCGGTAAACAAGATAAATACCTTCGGTGGATATTTTTATTTTCAGAAATATTTTTTTAAAAAAGTATGAAATAATCAGAGCTGTAATTAAAGCATTCCACTAATACGCTCAGATCTATCAACAATTGTCTTCATTACTGGAGTGTGCAATGACCAACATATCATTCTATAAAGGATTACGCACACAGTTCTACCGTGCTTGAATGAAGTGTGTGTAGCTGAATAAGTGTATTCACACACACACACTAGCCTCAGCATTTCAGCCAACAAACATGTTATAATATGTTTTGCAGGGTTTTTTTCCATACAATTGTGGAAATATCCCTTCAAATGCACTTGCTGTCCTCCTTGCAAATGCATGGGGTGGATTCTGCAGGCATTTGCCCTTTTGCCCGCCCCAAGCTGTTTTCTGCGTAAGATATGTGTCCAGGTGAACACATCTCCGCGAATATGATTGCTTCTCACCAGTTGGCTCCAGTGCTGGCTCGCCAAACGCAGCAGTCCAGACTCCAGTGAGTATGTGTGTAAAGCACTCACACTGATTACTGAATGGGGGCTTCAGGCAGCCAATCAGTGGCAAGAATCGTGGGACCATAGAGGAGGACAGCTGGGGGTAATTTTACAGAGTACTTTAGTATGCATTCTTCTTTTCTGGGGCTGTCAGGGACCTTTAACATTGGTTGTGGTGAGGAGGTAAAACTCTGTTGTCTCTTGAACTACAGGAGTTAAAAGAGCGCTGTGTTTCTATTACAGAAATTTATGAAGTGTGTGTCCTGTAACAGGAGGCTGACATATATTATGCCTCTTGCACAAACTGTTTTGATTGCTGCCTAAATTAGCATGCTGCGAGCAGAGGAGGTTAATACACACCCAAAAGCACGCATAATTTTGTACAGCAAACCCGGAGCTCAATACCTGCTATTTCATGGTCTGTCTCAGTGCTGATTCAGCTACTCGCTGTCTTGTTTGCAAATGGAATAAAAAGTTTAATTTATGTTAGGGGGTGAACAGTATGAAAGGGGCATCATATGTACTGATGTATCAGGGAAGGTTTGGGTTCGAGAAGAGATGAGATTCATGTTTCCCTGATTTTGAAGAGTTGCACTGCATACGATATGTGTGATAACTTTGTTCAGGAGGAGTTTAAGGATGACTGACAAAATTGAGAAGAAGAAGAAGAATCGGATGTGATATTGTGGTCTGGCTTAACACATGCCTATTTAAGACAGGTAAACAAAATAAACGATACCAGAGTCTGTCTACCATGTTTTCTTATTTTCAGAACATTTTAAAGTAGTTGTTGACTAATGTATTGAATATTAAATAACTGGAATAATCCAAACTTCTAGAGAAGTTGACTAGTACATTTGTACAGTAAATGTGGATTAGTTGGAGTTTAGAACATTGTAACACTGAGGACTTCATATATGTCCAGTGCCATATTCTGGACTAGACCGATTAGGCTTCGGGCCAGTGGTAGGCAGCAACATTGCTCTACCGTTGCTCATCAGTAATGGCAGCGTTGTGGAGAGGGCAGCTTTTGGCTCTGACCTGAATGCTGAAGGTTTATGAGGTCCTGTGCATGGCATTGATGATTGTTTATTGAGTGGAATACACACATACTTGACAACTGCACATTTGGAGTAAAGATGTATAGGGGCTGGTGTTTGTCGGTTGGAAGATTATTGGATTAGTTGTGGTTTGAGCAGCAAAACCTATATTTGAATGTAATGTAAAGATGAAAACCATTAAAAGTAGCAATTTATATCCTTTTGTGATTAAAGCCATAGTCCAAAACCAGTAGCCAATGGGTATCACGCCAGCTACAACCAAGCCTAACATTATTAGAGCTCTAGGCCTACAGGAGCTCCAGTGATGCCTGTTGGGTATTCCTGCCAAAGAAGCTTAAGCTGCATATTTGGTTACGTGTGACACCGCAATCCAGTGCACCGAACAAACAGAGTCCAGAACACATCTAAAGTAGAAGTATGTCGTAATGACATCACCAACGTCCAGTTTGTGAATAGCAAATCTAATCACAGAAGAGATTTCTACTTCTCACTCATTGTGTTGGGCACGTCAAATGAGCTGTTGTTAATTCATTTCATCAGCAGTTGTCTAGAATATGCCCATGTTTAACTTTCTCTAAAGCAGAGGATAGTTGCCAGTAGCACAATACAAGCCTGTAAGCCTACAAGAGCTGTTGTAGAACTGTAGCACCCAAGAACCTCACCCAGCATCCTGACTGCACCTGATCCATATAAAGACTGTTAAATAAACCTCATTTTGCATGGACCATTTTCACATTCACAGTAAATTGTTAACCAAAACCTATTTCATGTTCATGGATTTCTGACCTGAGGAACAGAATTTGGCAGTGCAAAGGAGCTTATCCCCTGTTCCTGTGCGGTGACTTCATTATAACTCAACTTAAAGGGAATGGACCAGGGGGAGGACTCTTTGTGCATTCCGGCATCCCAGCATCCCATAAAGACAGAAAGAGATTAGGCTGCATTGCGCAGGAAATTGATTTATCATCAATTTATTGCTTGGTTCTGGAGGCTAAACCGCGTCACAGAGGAGGCGCGGTCCATAAAACCTTTTCATGCGAATCGGTGACATAAATTCGGACAGAGTGCATGACAGGCCAAGAACAAACTTCCGAGATTTTGCTGCTGCTGCGGAAAAGACTAAGAAATGCAACGGACATCAATTCAGAACTCCAACCTCAAACAATCCAGTATGCGGAACATTGCCTAGATCCGTGACATAGTCCAAAAAAAGTAAGATGAAGCCATAAGAGTGTTCTACCAGCCTTCCAAAATCATGAAAATCCAGAAAAAGTGAATGCTAACATGAACTGGGTATTAATATATATTTTATGAGCACAAGCTTGTAATATAATGCTGTGCATTTGAATGTTTTTTGGTTTATGGTGATGTGTATGAATGCTTTTCTTTTTTTAATTTGTAAAAATGAGCTTCTAGGGAGCTTCTAGTTGCTCAATAGAATCAGTTATATGAATGAATCATTGATATAATATTTAATTTATATAATATTTATATCACTTAGGTATATAATAAATTATATAATATGTAGTCCATTATTTATTCATTATCTTTAATTCTATGTTTAATCGCTGGGTTTTTCACTGCCCATGAAATGTACGTCATCAGCTACATACTTTCAACGAGAAGTGCTTCTACCACATATAAGATTTTGATTTGAACTAGTCCTATGTTTTAGAGTTATTTATCAGGGACTTTTGGATCTCAGCAAAGTTATACTTATGTGGTTCACCTGAGTTCCTCAAGAAGCTTCCTTTCTAAATAGTATTTTCCAAGCATGTAAGGTAGATGCTCGATCTGAGTCAGGTACATGGATAGGGGAAGCGTCCATCAGACCCGAGCCAAAAGGCGGAAGCAACAAAAGCATCTTGTTTTCTCCCATCACTGGGTCTTCATCCACCTCTGTCTTTCATGTGGGAATCAGTGACCTAAATACTTTAGGAGAGCAGAAAAGGACTGGTCGAGTGGCACAAGCTAGTCAGTCTGTGTCTTTGGTCAATGGGCCATAACCATACCGAAAACGCATAGCAAACAATCATTTTTAAGTTTGTTAGGGACATGTCTATATTTTGACACAATTGTTTGACTTTTGATACCTTTTTTATTGCAATATATTGTATTTAGGTCCCATTGTATATTTTAACAGGAAAAATTAATATAGCTGTTAGAGAAGCTGATAAAAGCGCCAAGCTATAAAGGTGTAAAGTCACAAAAGCTCTCAGACTTCCGAGGCCAATCTGAGGAAGAGACCTGGCCAACAGAACTACATCCTCACCCAGTCTGTCACTCCAGCTACAGATTGGGTTCTGCGTTGTGCGGCTGCCAGCTGGATATGCCCGGCCACATGCTGCGTGACTATAAAAACATAATGTGTAGCCAAGTGTCTCCAGCATGTATGTCATTAATCATCCGCCAGGGCCGCTCGGTCATCCCCAATCCAAGCCTGACTCCGAGCATAGTGTTAATATTAGGTATAACGATCCAAAAATGGTTATAAACTATGCATTGCAACTAAGTTCTACCGAAATGTCTAGTGAAAAACGTAACATTTGTTTAAATGGTGGTGAACTCTTATTAGGACGCCCAGATTTATACCAGACTTTACAGTCAGGCTGTTTTCAAAGGGTTTTAAGCTACATTTTGGTTGACTTTGTTTGACTTTGGCACACTGCAGCAAGCTGCTTACAGCTTGCAGTATTAACCCTTAACCCGGGAGTCTGTGAAGATGGAGGGGTTAATGACACTAAAATTATATAAATAAGGTTGCTACACAAGTTGAAAAAATTAATTCATATTGTAAGCCATTGTGATACAGCATATCTTTCAACACTTCCACAATATTTTCCGTGGGCACTTTGGCACAGGATAGTTGCAAATCATTCAGTGTCTATGGTAGCGTTTACCCAACAAAATTTGCAGAACAGATGCAAAGATCCATATGACCTCAGAGTCTAGCACTGCTCTGCTGTATACACTTGAACAATCGCCCCGTCGTGTCATTTTGGCATTGGGTTACCTCGGCCTATTTTTAGAGAACCTTCAGGCTTAAGCAGAGCTTTCTGCACATGCTTAGCTTTCTGTGTCCAAACAGAGTCATTCCATGAGCAGAGCTTTATGAACGACATACAGAACTGTAGAACTGCAGCGCAATCTTGACAGAGTTACCAGAGCAGAGCCTTTACAAGGAAGAGTTCTAGGAGTGCAGAATACTCAAAGAAGAACATTAATGGCATTCTTAGCAGAGCAAAGGGAGCGAATCATTCCGTTCAGACTGTGCAGTGGAGTTCTGCAGGATTAGAGTCTTACCAAACTTTATTTCTCAAATCCTCTTGAGCTTTATTTCTAGACTTTTTCCACCTTTCTTTCTATTATTTTCAGTTACAATAAAATAGTGTTCCCTTTCAAGCCCCCTATCTCATAGAGACAATGACAGTGATATTATGGACTTAGATTACTGTTGGGAAAATATCGGAAAAAATCACCCCATTACTGCAATGATGTCCAAGTTTCACCTAGAGTCTCTGGGTGAAGCTCTGCTTCCCTGAGTCTCCGGTTCACTCCGCTCTTTCTATAGACATGCCCCCTCCCCACCCAAACCCCTCCCTCTTCCAAACAATTCGATGCAATCTGGGTTGAACGGGCTCCACACGTGGTTAACCCTGCCCACATGCGTTGCTAGCTCTTGCCCCCTCAATAAGCCACTGCCCCTAGGTGAGGAAGAGCACTGGGCAGCATCATCTTAGACAGGAAGAAATTGTGACTTCTGTTTAATATATATATATATATATATATAAGTATATATATATTATATATATATATATATATATATTATATATATAGATGTTTATGGAGACAAACTTTTCATCAGTCATAATACAAAAATATACATATTGAAGGATCAACTACTAAGTTGAGAACAATAAGCAGGGATGCCCAGTTGGTCTCCCAACAAGGGTTCTACATTTAGAACTCTGGCCCAGAGTTACTAAATATCACCCTCCGTGTCACACCAGCTTCGTCTATGTCATCTACTGTTATTCTTTACCTTTATTTTTTCTCCGATTTTAAAAAGGAATAAAAATGCAAATTTTAACCTAGAAGAAGGGAGATGGTGCACTATTATAATATTTTTTTCCTTTGGACGGGTAGTAATAATCTTGCAGTATAATGCATTAAATTAGTGATGATCAAGTTTTATCAGGCGGGGCATGGGTCATTAACACTCATTTTCTGGGATCCATGCATATTGTTGTCCATATATAAGCTCATGAGGTTCCCAGTAGGACATGCCCCACATTAGGTTATTAGAATATTTGTTGCGAATAAGTTAGGGAGATGCATTAATATTTTCATTCTGTAGTTTTACTCATAAATCCTATTAGCTAGGCTGATATTTTATTTTTTTTTCTGCTTTATTATTACAAACCTGGGATTCGCAGCTTCCCCACAATCTGATTTATGAAACGTAAAGTAAAAATGCTTGATGAGATGTTAAATGGGTGAGTGCTTTTACCGTATTATGGCTGCAGTATACCTTTCTAAGTGGGCTTTATGATTTAATGACGATCAGTCCAGCCCCTGCCTAGAGACCTGAAATTCTGGAAGTGCTATGACATTTAGAAGGAAAGAATTAACTTTTTTTTTTTTTCAAACTTTGGGAATTACCAGCGGGTTTTTATTTCTGCAGTAATGCCCGTCCGAGCAGAAAATACGGTCGCAGTGATGATTTCAAATTGGCTGCAGCTTAGACTAATTGGTCAAGGTGCCTTTCAGCTCATAAGAAGAAAGGCAGTTTTAATGGGATATTAGAAGTTTGGGTCTTAATACAGCCTTCTTACGTCTCACTCATTTGCGTAATACACTTACAAGTTTCCAAACAATGGGCTGATGCAATCACATTAAATCAAAGGAATAATAAGGTCACGTCTTCTTGACCATTGGCTATCGGAACCCTATAAACATTTTTGACTACTAACTACCATTTTATGGTCTGTCATTTAATATCATATCCACCTTTTCATATAAATATGTATGTATATATTATATATATATATATATATATATAATATATAAAAAATTTACTATATAAGTATATATATAGTATTATAAATTGGAGGATAATATATATATAATATATATAAATATTTGTGTGTGTGATATGTCCCATAAGTAACCTTTTAGCTACCGGATAAGCAGTAGCCCTAAAAAGTCAAATAATTTGGAATAATGCGTAGGTATAAGTTAACTTTTTCGTAATATTATACTGTGATAGAGAACACGGTGTTACTTAAGTTATGTAGTAGCAGGACCACTGGTTATGTTGAGTCCATTTAGCTCTAGTACACATGTCCGACGGCGCAGCACTTATGCGAGGGTCTTCATACTGCATGTTTGCAGGGTCTCCAGCATACAGGATTTCCTTGGTCTCCTACTAAAGTGATTAAGTATGGGTAGCCAGGGCACAGGACGTTTTGCTCCGAGAAACATTGATTTCTAGTTACACCCCGCCTGGGGAGGTGAGAGTTGGTATGATGGTTGTGTTTCATCTCAAAGTGACACAGAAGAAAGAGGACAGAATGCGCCATTGTGTAGCTGTCACTTTGGTTGTCTCCAGTCCTGAAATGATGAAACACCATGGCTCCTACTGCGGTTTGCGTCCGCTGGGGCCCGCCGCTGATCTGTTCAAAGTGCTGGCTTCCACCCCGCGACCCTTCCATTCGTTTCGTCTTACTTCTGGATGCCGACGTCCGCAGGATGGAGCAGAGCTGGACCAATTAATCCATAGTCTCTGTATATCCCCCATACGCCGTGAGAGAGTCACAAGGAGAAGTGCCAGGTATGGCTTCTAGCTATTCTGGAGCTAGATCAGAATTGAAACATGCCGCATAACACTTGTGTAATTCCCTTCCTTTACCGAAAACATCAGCTAATTAGTTTGGAATTCATTACAAATGGTGAAAAAAAGACAAAACTTTTTTCAAATATATTTTATTTTGGAGAACTCATTGAAGTCTGCAATAGGCAAGGTGCTGGATTGCAAATCACGAGAGGCTGAGGATGATGTGGGTTGTATCCATGGAAGCCAGCCCTGGGCTTGTTAACCAGAGGAAAAAACAACCTGCTTTGGGGGAAACGGTCCTGCGAACGAACACAAACCTTTAGCTTAAATTGCCTATATGAGGTTAAATAAACCCTCAGCAAAAGTGGTGTTATCGTGTAAGCTTCTGGTTGTGCTGGCGTGTCTCTCATTAAGCGACATTCATATTGTGTGTTTCATTAGTGTGAGCTCAATAACGGGGGTCCCTAGGTATACGTGTCAGCGGTTTATTACCCTTGTGAGGTGCAATCCTAGCAAAATGTGAGCTCAGCATTAAGAAAACCCTGTGAACGGAGTCAATGGTCACCAACGGGACACACCACGGAAGTAATGAGACATTTTAACTATTAAGGTAAGAAGGTGTCTAAGCAACGTTTGTGAGAGGACGGGAAATCCCTCCATGCATTTGCAATGGGGACCACACAAAAGTTTAAAGGGACTACTGATATGCATCGATGACTGACGGGTTCCTCTGCGGTAGAGGGAAAACAAAGCGTGCTGTGATAGAGTAGGACTAAGATGGTAAAGGAGGAAAGCCAACGGCTACTTGGGACCCACAGGAGAAGGTTTGCCTTGGAAATGTAGAAATGGTCTTGGGTTATAATAAGTTTCCCGAGATATAAAATGCTGCTTTGAAGAGTGCAAAGGAGATGTGTCTGGGAGTGGAATTATAGCAGAATATAATGGAGTCTAATTTACTGGTAATTGCTTAATGCCATGGCCCTGAGTGATTACTCACGGGAGGGTAGCGTATCTGAGACGTATTGTGACGTGCCACGCTTAGATCACTGCTTTGTATTTTATCACCTTTCAGTTCTCTCGGAAACTTAAAGAAAAATCACAACTATGATTGCTTACCAATCTTGTGCGATTTTATGCAAATTGTTAGCCCGACCTTTGTGATGAATGTGATTTTGACATTCCCCTTTCACAAAAACCATTAAAATCACAACAGTTTGCGGGCAATTACCGGCCCCCGTTAGGAAATGCAGTGGGGGAAAAAGTATTGTCTTGTTTTTACTGAATCAGAACACAATGTATATATGCAGAAATCACATTGTGAGACACAGGTGTATAACTCATTTAATGTCTTTCCCGACAACATTTAGCTATAAATCCTGGGAGCATTAAATATTTATTGTGACCTTACGGTTGTCTTGTCTCACAACATTGCCAATTACACAAATTAGCATCTTCGGGAGTAAGACAGACGCGCATGTGGTATGTAGCGCTTGCACTTTAACCCTCTAAATCCAACAGCAGTAAGAAAAATGTTTTTTTTAAACTTTTTGTTTAAAAAATCCATTAATATTGCTGCATTAACTATTTCTTAGCAAATACGCCCGCTGTTATGGGGGTTTCTGTGTGAGACTCCATGCTAAGAGTTTTTAGAGCATGTCTCGGAAGTCTCTGGGTTTGACCTCAAGTCTCTTGGTGAAGCCCTGCTTCCCAGGGTCCACGGGCGGCTGCTGTGGGGGGAAATATTAAATCTCTCACTCTGATAGTTAATAATACTTATTATTTGGGACGAGCGTAACTCGTATGCAGTTCTAGGACTCAAGGTCGGCAAACTGAGAAAAGGTCTTTGGTGGCTCGGCTCTTTTGATTATTAAAGCCGCAGTCCTACAGTAAATAGCTTTGATTATAAATGATTGATTCCAGGTTTTGGGTCCCCCCACTCCCCCAATGTAGAGGGAATGGTCCAATATGAGCAATTGCTTGAAAGTTTACGTTAATAAGAGACGACGTCAATATTGTTATTAGGAACGGCAAGTTCTGCGCAGGCTCCGGGAGGTGTTAACGTGACATTTGAAATGCACAGGAGTGGGGTGAGGTGTTTGACAGGATATTCTATGAAAGGAGCTGATCGGCTGAGCCCTGGGGGGATACTTGGAAATGAAAATGGTTTGTTTTAGTGTATGAATAACTGACCTTATACCCGCACTCTCTAGGTTCAAGTTCAGTCCCTCCCTTCCCAAAGCTTTCAGAGAAAGGTGCAGCTAATCACAGAAACCTTTTACACGTCTCCTAACACTGCGAGCGGCCATCTTTGTACAAACAAACAAGCAATGAGAGGCGAGAGAAGTTCTGCACAACATAACAGAAAAACATCCCCCAGCGTTAGCTTGAGAAAGCTGTGCGGTGTACCATTCCATACTTTGGGTTCTCTGCATTCTACTGCCTTTCTGATATGAAAAATACATTTGTTACAGTTCAATCCACAAGTCCCATATCTCGTGATTTTTTTCTGTATCCTAGTCTCTGTCCCGCAGTCCATGCATCTTTGGCCCGACTGCTCCCCCGCCCCGCATAGCGTGTTAACGTAGCCGTGATATCAATATTGCCGTAAGCATTTGCATTTATATAGGGTGCTCTCAACGCCTTCACCAAACGGTCGCGTGATCATAGCAGTATTGAAGCCTGCATGGAGAGGACGGCTCGAGACCTGATTAATAGGTGACAGCGTTGGGAAGAGAAATGATATTTGTTGGCGTAACCACATTGGGAATGGGGAGTCTAGAGGAGAGACGGAGGAGGAGGTCACAGCAGATTGAGCCTTATAATAATCATCATTCTTTCTCAAATACAGCTGGCTTCAGAGGTCCTTGTCACGGCCACCTAGATAGTTCTTGAATAATAGGCATTTTTATGCAGCTACAGCATATATGAGAAACTAGAGATTAAAAAAAGTCAAGAGTGTCACCTAGCCTTCTCTGGTTTCGGGGGGCGGAAGATGAAAAAAGAAACCCAACACATGAGATTAAGACATATGTCCCAAGTGTCCTAGTTTTTGTGGGATAGTCATGATTTTCAGATACCATCCTGGGTAGCTGGGGATCCTATGATGTTGAGGAGATCCTCTGAAGTCACTTGATCAGCCCAGGTGGCTGTAAAATCGATGGAGGCTAAGTGCTGCAAGGTGGCTCTTTAGTTGGGATGATGGCCATGCTAAACTGTGCTTACAAACTGATCCTTTTTCTCTCTTGTACACAGCCTGATGATCAGTGATAAAATTCTGGATATAGAAAAGGGGTTTGAAGGTGCTACGATCATGTAGCTGTCTGAGGATGTCACCGTCGTCAAGAACCCCTTTTTTTGTCGAAACAGCATTCACTGTTTTCCTTCACAATGACTACCAGTATAAACCTAATAAACCGCACACAGAATTCAGCTTTGACTTCCATTGTGATGTACATAACCTTTCATGGCAAATGTTAGTTTGTTAAATGTGCAGTTATAGATAATTATGTGGGTCTTTAAAATCTTGGTGCAACTATACCGACCCTAATCATGCCTTAAATTGCAGTTTTGTTGGAAAAGTGGCTATATCATGCATCCTGTTCTGCTGACTAAAAAGCTAATGTTACCGATGCATTCTCTCTAATATAGGAGGAGAAGCTTGTTCAGGCTCCCCAACCCACCATTCAGTCTTTACAAATGAATACATCTACCTTCTGTTACTCACGAGAGGCCTGCAGAACTGTTCTGTAAATAGAAAATACATTTGTAAAGATAAAGATGTGTTTTCCAACTAAACCACGCCTGGTGCAGACAAACCAACTCCTCGCTCTACGCAGCCTTAATTCTAAGTGTACATTCAGGCTTCCATAGGATAGCATATTTACTGCAAAGTAATCATTTTAACTTTTTACCTCTTAATAATTTCCATTTGTATTGGAAAGATCATTGTTTACCACGTCTTCACAATAGCGGGCGCATATTTGCCATTGTGGCTATAAATCAACTGTATTAAAGTATTAGTTTCCTTTAGGTCAGGGGCAGCCCGCCAACCCACCCCTGGTTCAACTATAACTCCCATGATCCTCTGACATCATTTAAAAGTTGTAGGATTTGTAGTCCAGCAGTAACCAGGTAGCTGGTAGTCCTTGTTCTCAGCGTTATGGATGGTTGAGCATGATGCCTGGCTCCCATTCACCTGCAGAGGTCACTTACTTTTGTTCCGTGTCGTTATAAAACACACATCTCTTTGGATTTAAAGTTGTCATTTGTTTGATCAGCTGAGCATAATGGGAGTTGTAGTTTGCAGCAGCCGGAGAGCGGGGATATTGCGTTCATGCCGGGAAGCTGTTTGGAGTTTTAGATATTGTGAAAACCCTGAAACTGATCCTGTGTTCTGTCTGTGAGCCAATGTAACTGTGAAAGTACTCAGACCGTATTTGTTGTATGAAATTGATACCGCTCGGCGTCGCCATGATTCGTGCCTTTGTATAATGTTGGTGTTTGTGATAAGGTGCATCATAGAAGAGCGCCATAAATAAATATAAAGACCTGTTTAGGATTTCATTTATGTTTAGTTGTCTCCATTTACTGTGCCTTAACTGACGTAGGGAAGGGAAAATGCTTGTCGTCGCTATGGCGCTATATAAAACCATAGATAATAATATATATAAAAAACTAAACAACCAGTAGAAGGTGTGGTTGGGATGGGACAGGTGTTGTGATTTAGGGAATGGTGCAGTCAGGAAAGATTAAAGTCCAAACTTTTTAACAGTAAAGCATCATAGGATCATATTGATGCCACATACATGCTAATTGTATTCCCCTTCACTAGCAGGTCAACCCAGACCTATGCTGGTCCCAGAGCCCCTGACATCTCGAGGCTTCACAGATAAGGACTCCCATTCTCTGGAGTGCCTCTCTGGCAGCTTCCTATTTTAGCCCTATAATCTTTGGTGGGGGATGGGTAATCATATTCTGCTAGGAACCTGTTAGTTGAATATTTTGCATGAAGTGTACATCAGGTTTTACTATATTGGCTGCGTTGGCCAGACTTGCGCAAGGCCTGCTGGGTAGATCTGTGATTTTGTTCCAATTAAACAAAACTGGGCATATAGTTTGGTATGACACAAGTGTGTGTTCATATGTCATAAATGGCATTTGTGTATGTTTTGTCTGATTATGTGTATTTTTAAAACTTTGTTAATTCACAGAAGAATATTCCCAAATTGTCAAAAACCCAGTTTTTAGTCCACAACTAGACTGGGTATGAATTACAAAATGTGCCAGTTCGTACAAATGTTTGAAAACAAGGAGGAACCCCAACAAAACAAACGAAAGTGCAGCAGAGAGCTCAGAATTTATTTTCCAATCTGACTCACTCTCGCTTACGTTCTCTCACACACTCAATGTCTCCTTTCTCCACTGACCACTTCCGTTCCCCGTCTTCTTTTCCTCAGCTGTGCTTCTTCCCTTGCCTGTCTTTTCTTCTGTCTTCTTTCTTCATCCTCTTCTCGACAGTATCAGGCCTTCTGGAGCACTACCACGAAAGGGCGGAGCCTCTGCACCCCCTTTCCCCTGATTGGATGAGCGGGGACACAGAAGCGGTCGGAGGAGAAGGTAGGGAGACATTGAGAGAGAGCATGCATCAGGATATTCTTGTGTCGTTCATTCTTGCATGCCTGCCATTTCCGGGGGACTGAAGACCTCTGCGTAGGGCAATGAGTCTCCCGTGGGCCCTTGTACAGTATCATCTGTAAGATCTAACAGCTACAAACATGAAAACACATATGCTGCAAATGTCAGCCGTGGGAAATGTAGGTGTTCTGAGAATTGCCTGATTTGGTTGAGCTCACAGCTTCTGTCAGGTTAGACCTCTGCTAATGCAGGCCAACAGAGCCGATCTTTGTGCCATGCGAGTCACTTCATAGAATCCCGAAGGGCCATTAAAGGGTTAATATTTCAATCGTCTCAGGGTCAGTTGATCGAGAAAGTTCCCAGGTAGGAGAATAACTGTCTCCGACCAGCTGTACTAAGTGCCCGCTGCTCTTTAAATGAACTAAAACGTCTTCAAGCTTTGTTTGCGGAAGAAGCGCTGCAGCCATCTGCTGCTGTATAAAATCCAGGCTTCGCTGTCTATTCGTAACATTCTGCAAGAGGAAACCTTATCGCAGAGTAGCTTTTAGACTAGACTCATCCTGCTTTTTACGGCCATTTTATTTCTTGGTTTTCGTCCTTTTATGCTTGCTGAATTTTTTTCCATCTGTAGATAGCAGCTCTCTCTGTCTGTCTCGTGGAGCAAGCAGCAGTCCCTTAATCACTCTAGGAGAGACAGACAGAGGGATGTGTCTCATTGAATTAGCTATTGAAAGGTTGCTCATCCATGGGGACCTCCATATTAATGCGGTGTCATGAAGTCTTCCAGATCCATTGCCACTTTAGCGGCGCTGGGGATGAAAGAGCATAATTAATCCTAATTGCTTCTGCTAAGGACATGTAATCGGAATAAAACACCTGGCCTTCTGGTGTCAGGAGCACGTTGAAGGTGTATGGAAGGAAGGTGAAGGTATCTGATACGGTTGCCAGGCTGGTGCAGAGTAGATGGGTGGAGAAATCCTTTTGGGAACCTTTAGTAGTTGATGGAAATGTATAGCTTAATTCATCCATTTAGCTGCTAGAACATCCAGGCATGCGAAATCCATTAGACAACTAAGAATTCTATGCATGTACAGGTTTGGGTTTATATGCAGGTCTTTATCCATTTCAATTACATTTATATTGAAATGTAAGACTTTCCTATATATTTACTGTGATGGGGAACCGATAAATACTCGGTCACCAACTGGGGCTGCCATCCAAGCGAGGTAAATAGCTGGCATGGCCACGTAATCCACAGCGTGATTTTCAGTCCCAGCCACGTACTCAGAGCAGAAAATGTAAATGCATATTTTTATCTGTGCGTATTTACGCACACATAAGGAGGTTCAGTTTACCCTCCAATAGGGTGGTAGATAAGTGGAACGATATGCCAACAGAAGTGGTAGAGGCTAAAACAGTGAGGGAGTGTAAGCATGCTTGGGATACAGATATGGCTATCCTGAATCTAAGACAAGGTCAACGACTGATTAGGGTTTGAGGAAAAATGGGCTTGACTGGGTATAGTTTAAAAGCCACACAGGCTTGCTGAGGTTAGTGAGCTTTGTAGTCTTGCTGCAGGGTTTCTGGTTGAGCGTCCATTGTGTTAACATGATGGCTCAGCGCTGGACACATTGCCACGTCGCTCTGTAATTGCAAACCTCGCTTTTATTTAAAAGGATTTGATCTGTTGTAAGCACTGGGGGGCAGTTTAACGCACCGAGTATGCTGGTATTTTCATGCCGTTTCAAGCTGCTCATTTTTTCCTGCAGTGTTTAAAAGGTTATATTCAATTACCAGGAAAACAGGGGGAAAAAAAATCACATTTATTTAGTTGTTTACCGTGTGGGGCTTTGTAAGAAGTGAATTCTACTATTCATTGCAAAAGAAACCAACAGGCATTTTAAAAAAACAAACGATGGAACGCTGGTCGATAAAGAAAATAATCATTGAAGCATCATAGATGCCAGAGATGATCATAATGTTGGACTTTCCGTCAGTCCAGCATTGAAGGGGTCCTAAAAATCACTATCTTCCCTTCTGCTACCTACCTTCCAGGAGGTTGGATCAGGATTGAGAGCTTGCGAGCCGGGCGCTGTCAACCTAATGTATCGGTTCGTCTGAGTCTGTCAGTTCTAGTCTTGTCATATCCTTTCAATGTATGTATTGTAAGACGCAATGTATAGATCGTTGGCGCTATATAAATAAAAGACAATAATAATAATAAAGTAGTCATAACCTAGAGCGGGGAAATCGGTTTATTAATTAATGTATTACTAATTTAGGCTTATTATTAATCCTTATTCATTTTATTTTTTAAAAAGGCTACATGATTGTATTTTTCCCGTCTAGCTTTTCATTTCGAAATGGATTTTGTTTTTTGTTAAAAGCAGAATTATAGCTAAATTGTTTTGTTCAAAAACAGAGATGTTAATACATGATGAACTCTTTCTTTCCGCTTTATTTACTCTGTAATTAATGTTCACCAGCTAACACCTTCTCTGCTGGTGGATTATCCAATGAATCTACTACACCATAGACTGTATCTGTTACTTAATGATGGCGTCTTGCCGCAGGATGTCCCTTTAATCTTATGCTTTTAGAAGCAGAGCGAGGTGTTGGAAGGGTTAAAGGTTGATTAGATCCCTTTGACCCTTTCTGGGATCGCCCCATTACGCTCAGTCACGCAGGCTGCTCCGGTGTCGGGTCCCGGAGATGTGTACGGAGTGAAAACAGCAGGATTCTGGCAGCAGGCAGCACAGCTGAGCGACCGCAGCAGCACTTACCAAAGGCTCAATTCACAGGCTGAGCACGAAACCAGGACGCTTAGAAAATGCCACCAATAATGTCACAACAGTTTCAATTAGTTTATTTACTTCGCTCCGGTGAAAACAAAAGCAGCCTGTTGTTTATTTATTTATTTTTATATTCAATTTGCCGGCGTTCGGTTGCCTGCCCTGCATGCAGGAGAGACTCGGCCGTTGCGTAGTGATCCGCCGATGCTGCCAGTCAATACAGAAGAATGTTCAGCGGGGGCAAAGTTGGGAAAGGGTAGAACATACCATGCCATAGAACCACAGCCCTCCAGCGTGAGGACAAGCAATGGAGATGAATGCAGAACACATGTTAATGATATCGTAGAACTAAATAATCATGAATATTAGCATAAATATGAACACAAAGCACCGTTTGCAGGGTTATGAATTGTTTAAAATGGAAAGTATGTTAACTGTTTCCAACCATATGCTGTGCTTAAAGCTCTGTCTAAATCAGGGAGCTATGTAATCATGACTTAGATAGTCCATAGTGCTGATTTCTGAACAAGACTCCGGCAAGAGGAGCCAAGGTGGTCTTCAGAATATGAAGTTAGTGTCTGAAGACAACACTGCTTTAATTGTGTTATATGCAAGACCTGTTCAGCCCGTCTGGTGGGGTTATCTCTTCATAATTATACCTTGTCACACTCCGTGTTTCGCCCGGATACTCCAGGACCACCCACCAACGTTAGCGGGACCACCAATATCAGCTGGCATTCCTGGCCACGTTCTGTAAGGGTAGGCTCAGGTTAGCTGGAGCCCACAAGTTCCCAGGTATGTTCATAATGCGCAGGGATAACTCGTGATATAATGTAGCTGCTCTGCAAACAAACCATTTGCAGTTAATTTGTCTTCTGGTGTTTTCATGCAGAGGTCCACTAGGGGCCGATGTCTATAAACGTAAAGCTAAAGGGGAGTTTTGTCCTCTCTATTACTTATCATATAACAGAGGAGGGGGGTAAAACTCTATACTGCCACCTACAGGCAAAACATTGCAGCAACCGTGAACGATATAATGTCTTTGGACCTGTTTAGTAACAGGTCCAAAGACATTCACTGCCAGAAGACTGATGGCGTCAGTTACCCTGACCAGGTCCGTAATTTAAACTGGCGCTTTAAGACTAGCGTCTGACACATGACATATATATGATGCCACCTGCTGGATTCACATCCAGCCAGGGGGTGGTGCAGTAAGGGACTAGATCTGGTGAGCAAGTGGACCAGCTGGGCATTGTCCTGGTTTTCCAGGTGGCCAATCAACATGTATTTAGAAAACAATCGCCCACTACTTCAGTTCAGTCAACTTACGACAAAGCAAGGAATCAGCACACACCCTGCAAATATTATCCAAAGCATAAATATTGGAGATTCCATCATTTTAGGGTTATAGAACACTGTGGTACACTCATACCCTGCAAATAGGAAAAAGAAAATGGGGCATCCTGGGAGAAAAGACGGATTTATGCCCGTAAACATGAAGATTCATGGAAGAAGTAATATGTAAAGAAGTACTAACACATACATACACTGTACACCTTCATACACAGGCAAACCTATATCACCGACACAGCAGTGGGTATATATATAGAAATAAAGAATTTATCGGATAAAGAGGAACAAAAACTATTTAATCTGTCCATTCTCCTATCTGCTTTAAAACCACACTCTTATTTAATCCTTGGCCTTATTTCATGCTTCACAAAGCCTCCTGTGTGCTCAGAGAGTTTTTGAATTCCCGTTTTGTATTAGCCTTTATCACTGTGCTAGGTACCCCAACCTTTCTGTAAATTACGTTTTTGATCCAAGCGCCATCTCAACTGAGCCTCGCAGTGTTTCACACAGTTGCACAGATTCCATAACGCCGGAAAACACCCCTGATTCAGACACAATAATGAATATACACTATTCTGCACACACACTGATTTACACAAAAATAAATACACACAAAGACTTCTATTCACAAAGCCTTTTACTGTGCAGTCGGCTGCTGAGGGGTGAGCGCTGACCACATAGGCACCACTTGGTATTGGTGAAATATTCACTATGGACATCAAAACATATGATCATACTTTATTTGCAATTTTCAGCCACTCACTAGATTTTACTATTGGGTCACATGGTGAAAATTGTGATGTATTCGGATATTTTGTGGTACTGTCATTGTTAAGCCGAAGTAGGCATCTTTTTCTGGCCTATACATCAGTAGGTACGGTATGTGAGGAAACATGGTGGTATGGATTGGTACTGTGCCGCTAATAGTAATGGCCACTTCTACCATGCACAATAATTTAATAAGCAGCATTAAATCTGCATACCTCCCAATTTCTACCCCCCGGCAAATTGAGGTACGCCGTGGGCAGAGCTCTGGAGGTAGAGTGTCACTCAAACAGGGAGCGCAAATTCAAAATTGTGATTGTCCCGTGCAAACCATGTATAAATCTATATGGCTAAATCTGAATTATGGCGCATTTTTCAATCTGCTTCATGTAAAAGGCTTCTGCTATTGGCTAGTGGTAATGTAATTTGTGTCCTGATTGGCTAGCTTCAGTCCATATTTCACTGTGATTGGCTAACAGAGGTCGATGTCTCACTGTGATTCGTTAGGAGATGTTGATGTCCTTTTATTGCCTTTTCTTTCATTCTCAGCCATAATATATCCTTTGGTTGGCTGATGCACATTTGGAAATGTTAACTGTCCTGTAAAATACATTTCACAAAGGTTAATGGGCAAAAGAGATACCCGTCTGCCTAGCAGAAGTGTTAAATAATCACACGCTATTTAAAATAAACTCCATGTGTTATATAATCCATAAATTTGTGGAGCTTAGAACTTTACTTCCCGTTCGTTAGATCTGTTATCACGATCCATATTGTCATATGGAAATTTGTTTCTGCGTAGGAAGATGTTACTTAGAAGGCATTCTCCTATCCTTACAGTCATTCATTCGCTTAAAGCAGAGCGGTGTATTGTATCTGTTTGCATGTATACAATCCCCCGCCCGATTATTTCATTTCCCCCGACGATTTCGATATCAACAAGTTACAAATTGCAGTTGTGTTGTCTCCATAGGACAGCGGATGCAAAATTGTGTTTCATATCAGAGTGTTTAACCAATTCTTATTCCTGTTCCTAATTCCCGCTGAAGTGGGAGCCTCTGGCTGGGTATTATTATTCTGAGCGCTTTTCAGATGAGGGAGAAAAACAAACGTATGAGTGTATAATTACACTGTGCTCCAGCAGACTCACGCGGTGTCCTCGCCTGCTAATTGGAGAGGCTTTGCTAAACGTAATACAATATTTAACATCAAAAAAAGAAAAAAAATCCAGATCCAAAGTGTCCTTACCTTCATCGACAGTCCCGACCCCTCATATTACTCTGGGGGTATCTTGCCCGTCAGCAGGGGTACAATTCGGACATACGATCTGAAAATATGAATACTTTTATGACACAGAAATCATGTTTAGCTATTCAAACTCTCAGCGAGGGGTCGGCTTCTGACAAGACAAGATCACAGGAGACTTTAGGAGAAAGGGACATCTCCAGTATTATTAATGAAACATGCAGCCTTTTAAAATGCTATACTGCAAATGAAGTATTTTTATAGAAATGTGGAAAGAATACACAAGTACGGTGCTTGACTCTTTTTTCTTTTTTCCCCGAGTGTTTGCTAATGACCCCCTAATTGACTGTCCAGGCTAATTCTAGGGCAAGCTGTGTTGTAGCCTCATTATGTATGGCTGCCAATGCCAAATTACTTTTAATTATCATTACAAGCACAACAGCTGGTTAATAATAAACCCCTTGAAGGAGAAGCTCACGGAAATACCAGAACACAGGTGAATGGGTGAATAGGCGGAAGGCATATTTTTCTTATAATTAGGATTTCTGACCCATTTTTGCACCTAACTCAAGCCTACTTTAACTTTATCAGCTACTTACGTGTCTGCTATGCACTACAAGCATCTTGAATGTGTGATTGACAGGCAATCTGGCCTATCCATAGGACCATATGGTTTTCCTCCCTTAATTAGCCGGTCCTTACTGTGCTGGTGGGAGAACAGATGCAGAAAGAAGCAAATTACCTTCATCTTGGTTGAAATAAAAATGGCACTCGACTTTATAATCGCATTTCTTCTCCGGATGTTTAAAGTTTAACCTATCCCTTACTGACCGTATACAGACACCGGGTTTTCTACTGGTCTAACACCAGCATTGTAATAGGACCCATGTTAAAGGCATCCAACCTGTCTGTCAGACAGGATCCTCTACCTGGTCGTCTGCGAGTTCTTATTTTCAGCCTCCAACTATCTCTGGTGGTCTTGAAACAATGATGTGTGAATGTTTCCTGGGACCAGCTGGAGAACTCTTACTGGCCATGTACCACCTGAGCATATGGGCTCAACTCATCCCATTTTTAGGTCAAATCTAGAAGAGACGGGCTTCTAGAATAGGGAGAGCTCAGGTAGCCTACCCTGGAAAGTTAAGGTATTTAATGCAATATACTTAGTTACTTTTGAAATATAATTTACCCTTGAAGTTTCAATTAAGGGATTATCCCCTAAAAATGGGGGCCATCCTAACCATGAAGGTCTTCAAGTCTTAGGATGAAGTTGTAGCTTTTATTTTATAATTGAACTATCTTGAGGTTTTGCTATATTAAAGGGACCAGCTCATATATTAGGGTAGTCAAATCTACCCTTTGAAAGAGTTGGACAATTCTGTTCTTTTGCGTCAAAATCAGCTATTTAAAGGGAACACATAATTCAAATTATGAACAATATAACTATAAATGCTGCAAAAAAACAAAACAAAACCAAAAGTATAAATTGCTGAGTTGGTAACCAGGGTTTTAATTGTGACACAGGCCATGTTCAAATTTCTTGTAATAAACTGAGTATTATAAATTACTTTACAACTTTAAATAAACCACTGGTACTTTGTAAGAAATATAAACAATAAACAAAGTAAAGCTTTTAAGGAAACACTGTAATTACCATCATCCACAAAGTGGCTTAAAGGGAAGTTTTCATTAAACAAACAAAAGTAGAATTTAATTATTTAAAATAAACAAATACAGTTTCCTCTAGGTATGATAACCAAATTTACATTTTAATAAAGGAATAAAAAAAATATTATTTTGGTTTTCTGGTTAATTATACTGCTTGCTTCCCTACTGCAGAACAGTTGATATGGAGTCTTGTTAATTAGGCCAGCAACTATGTAATCCCAAATCTCAAAAGTAGGCTGCAGGAGGTGGACTTTACATCCACCAGCAGGCGTTACTGCTTGCATTTTTATTTACAAAAGCCACTTCTGCAACTTAAATGCACACTGCCACACATTTACACACTCAGGCTTAAATATGCATGCTTACACTAACACACACGTACACACTCATGCTAACACACACTCACTCACACATTTAGACGTACACAATCATGCTCACACACTTACACATTCATGCTCACACACTTACACATTCATGCTCACACACACTTACACATCCATTTGAAAGGTGGTATACATTGATACCTACTGCCTCCCATTCTCACACACTCCTCCCTCACTCTCTCTCATCCCCTTACATCACCTGCACGTTCAGCTTTCTTACTGGGGGCTTTCTTTCACAGTGCAGCCTCTCTTTTAGCGTTCCTGCCTCCCCTGGACTGGCGCTTTATTATTCTTAGTAAGACAAGGAAACTCCTCCTCACATTCTTATTCTGGTTTCCCTGCCTGCTGACCAACATATTGCATTATAATTGTCCATTACGCAGTTTAGTTTTTTATTGAGTGAATTCTAAAGCCCTTGTCCAACTAGCCAAGTATGGCCATTTTTGATATATCATATTTTACTTTTTCCTCAAACTAGATTTTATGAATATCCTAAATATCTTAAAATCAAATTACTGTTAGCCTTTACTACATCCTTTGACAAGCAGTTCTATGTATCTACTACCTTTTTGTGCAAAGTAATATAATGACATATCAACCCCTCTGCCTTTAGGAGTTACTTTTCCAAGAAATATAAATCACTGAGGCTCTTCTACCTGAACAATTAAAGAGTCTTTGTAGCTGTGATGCATTAGATAAGCAAATGAAACCTCATTAGAGATGCTTGGCTGACAAAGGGCCAGCTCAGTGGCACGCGGGATAAGTGTTAGCCAGTTTGGTTAAATTGCTCAAATCAAGTTTGCTTATGGTGCATCAGGGTGGAATAACTTCCTTTAAACAGCAGTGAGCGCTCTGAAGCCTTTGTTTATTTCGACTCCGTAATCTCTTGTTTTCTCCTAAATCAAGTTGTCTGTTCACCTGGATAATCAGGGTAAATTAATCTTTCTCTGCAAAATGACCTTGTTACCTCTTGTACTGCATTACTTTTCTTTTGAAATTCTTTACACATCTCTCTGGTCTTGGCTTATCTTGCCTTCAGAGGATTTGCCTGGAGTGGGGGACGTGGTAACTCTTTGAGTACCCGAATGCTTTGCATTGCTATCCCATACCCCAGCAGTCAAATAATCAATAGAGGGTTAAGAAGCCTGAATCAGTCAGGAATACTCCCAAAGTTGCGCCAGAGACCGTGCATGCTGCCAGCACTCTACAGCATAGCGAAAGCAGCCATAATTAAAGAAGCTGTTTTGCATGCCACGCAACTTAAAACTGATAGATTTACCGTGATCAGACTTAAAAACAGCTCCCGCTTTGCCGAAAGCCTTCCCTTCTCATTTCAAGCTATATTTCAGACCTCCTTTTGTTGCTGTGAGACTTAAGCGATATCATCTTGTAATATTCATATTATGCAGACTTCTAGTGTAAATTGTAGAGGCTGATTCTATGACTAATGCTGTGAAGAGGAGAAACAATTTGGGCTTTTATTATAACCTGTGGATAAGAGGGCCACCGGGTACACGTTCGATCTGAAGAGTATATACTCACTAAAAAGAGATATCGAAATTATGTGGAGGGTTTTTTTTGTACAGTTTTGGTTTGGTTGTACTTTAGCTGTAGTGGAACACAAGCCAAAGTTCTAGTCAGTGTCAGTCACCTCTGCGTGAACCACCATACCCAGACTTATCATATCTCTGTTTTGGGGCAATCATTTAATATCGTTGGTGATTTAGTCAACATTTTGACGGTCTTCAGAAAAAAAATCATTTTGACTGTTCTCACCTATTTTGGGATCAACCAAGGAATACAACTTTGCTTATTAAAAACACTTCAGCTGTAAATCTCATCTATTAACAACAGCTTTAACAAATCTGTAGGAGCTGACAGGTGTGCCGCTATTGACAATAGAGTTTCTTTATGTTATTGACACTATAGCAATACCTCTATAGAAAAGCAGTCTTCAGGTAGTGTCCTATCCGTGGAGGAAGTGGGTGACGGCATTAGCAGAATAAGTTCAACAAAGCTAGTTCTCACCTTATTGTGATGGAGAGCAGGTGAAATGATCCTCTTTATGAGTCTGGAAGCAAGAATTAAATATCATAAAATGTCTATAAGAGAATGGGAATCATGCAGCAAGAATGGAACGGTTATTATTTTCAGATTTCCAAGGGTTAGAGGAGGTACTTCATGCATAACTAATCCACAGAGCATCTCTCCAGCTACTTAGACCTCGGAGTCATTTTAATATTCCTTTGCCTTAGGTGTCGAAAGCTGATAGGCAAGTATTTATGTGCATTGAACACTACTGGGTCATTGCAGAGAGGGGAATTAATTGTTTTAGAGAAGACAAAGTTTGCATGCCAATTGCCCTTTTGCGGTTACCGTCCTTTCTTTACAACTAAGACACGGCAATGGACTTTATATTTCAGTCACCTCCGGAAGTGCTCCTGCGCAGTAGAGGATAAATTGCACCGCATCACCTTTTGAACTGAGTATCTCGGCTAATTGAGAGAAGCTTGCTCAGAAATGCACAGAATTAGATTGTGTGTCAGCGATTGACAGGAGCTGTCTGGGTACAATTTTCTCCGCTACGTTTTTTTTCCTGTGACATAATGGTAAATGGCAGCAAGCGTTTATTCGATTATTAATCTAATGATATTCCTTTTGGCTTAACCCCTTTCAGTGTTACCAGAAATATGCAGCTTTGTTCAGGTTCGTGTGTCGTGAAAGAAATATTGTGTCTCAGTTGCCATAGCGCCAGTGATGTATTCTAGACCAGGCAGCCTAGGCCTAGGGCGACAGGTGTAGAGGAACAGTAGTCCCCCCCCCCCCGCAAAACTGGGGGGCAGATCCTTGATCTCTCAAGTCATCCCATTTACACTATGGAGAAACGTGCCTCCATAGCAGGCCATAAAGGTGCACCTTCATATCGTATGAGGTAATATGAAGCCGCGGAATGGGCGGCCCTGGGTCGGACCTTGTTACCAATTTGGGCTATAATTATATGCACTATATATTTGCAAACCACAAAATGTTGCACTGAATAGACATCTGTGTGATCCAACAAGCGTTTAAAACTTTATTTAGTCATTGGTTTTGTCTTATGTTTAGGACTAAAATGTCACTCTTTGGCATTTAGACGCTTGGATGGTTTATTTCAGGATATCACTTAGCTAAAACGGTAGGCATTCTGTAACATTGCATAATATTTTGTTTCTCCAGACGTAATCAAGCAGGGAGAGTCATCAAACCCCTTCATGTAAGGCCATACATCTTATCTGTCTTGTAGGACATCTTTAATTAGTCTGCAGGCAAACAAATTATGTGTTTAATTAAGCTAAAGGGTTTACCTAGAAAACTTGATGTATTGTGTGTCCCTCGTGGTCTGCACCTATAAGAATGCTGTAATTTATATTTAGTGGTACCAACTGTGATCTATGTCAGGGTTCTTCAACGTCAGCCTCCAAGTACCACCAACCTCATGTTTGCAGGATCCTCTCAGATAAGTTATGAGCCACCTCGAAACACAGTTAAATGGTGTAATTGAACAAAAAGAAATCCTTGTCATTACATGAGGTGGACCTCACAATGACTGCTAGAAAGGCAACAGCCTACAGCCACAGCTGTGAACTACCCTGGGTTGGCTGCCCAAACCACTCTTCTGCTTAGAGGAGGCAGGAAGGAGGTGCATCTGTGACAAGGGGTCTCCACTGCAAGTAGGGGCTTGTTTGTTTGCCCTTGGAAATGGGCTAGGGTGGACATAATCTGGGAGACTCCAGGTAAACAACTCTTCACCCAGAGACTCCAGGTAACTCAGAGAAAGCGAACAGGTAATACAAGGCAGTATTTTAGTAAATCTGCTGTTGTGCCACCATAATTGACAAATGCATTGGTAGCAGTAACCCCTACACTTATATCTAATTAAATACCAATTAGAACTATGCGAAAAAACTATGGTAACTAAGTAAAACCTACATTTTGACACTTTGAATTCCCTGGCAGGTAATAATCTGTGTAGGCCATACATTCCATATAACCACTGACATATTTCTATGTATATATTTATTATAAACAGAAGGACGAACACCCAGCACCTGATACCCTCCCTACAATACTGGGTAATGTAACCGGCGCATGGGAAATTATAAATGCTGCGAAGCAGCATTGCTGGCAGACTCTCTGAATGCTGTCAGAAGATTTATATCCCTACATTTTGATTCTTATCCCAGCACACTTTGGTCCTCAGTAAATGTTTATTTGCGTGAGTTGTTGGAGAGCCCAGTCCCAGCTGAACATCATAAAATCTCAGAATGCCATATAGTCAGGAAATCAAGAGTTTCTGAAGATTTGATTGAGCATTATGTTCCGGAACATACCTGTAACACAGTGTTGGTGCACATATTGTGTCTGTTTAACCGCAAACCTTCAACATTTCAGGTGTCCAAATCAAGACAACAGTGTTAGAGGATGTGGCAAGAGGAAGAGTGGAAAAGATATCCGGGAAGGTGGAACAATGCCCAAAAATCAAGACTGTCCCACAAACACTGGAACAGTTGGGAGATAAATATGACATCATATGAACACGGCACTAAACTATACAAATAAGTCACTAATATTCCTACATTTGATTGAAATAGTCCTGTAACAAGCAGACAAATAAATGTCTGTTTGTACCTTTGTTTGAAACCAGCTTCAGACAAGCATGAAGGTTACCTGTGTAACTCTTTAAAAAAAAAACCCTGCAATTGTTAAACATGTACTTTCCTCAATGCACCAAAAGTTAATGCACAACAGCAAATGAGATTGTTAAAATACCTCTCTCAGTAATGAAAATATATTCTGTGCACCAAAGCAAGACCCATTCTCTGCAAGAGATGAATATATTAAATTGATTATTGCTGAGTGAATAAAAATGTTAAACGAGATACCTATAACGGCTTCAAAATGCATTGTCGTGGGACCGTGAACTTATCGGAGCATTAAAAGCTCTCCCGCTGCTTATAGGGGGCGTGGTCAGGAAAAGGGTGGAGCTAGGTCCACACCGACATGAAAGCAGTTGTGGGTGGAGCATGAGCTCGGAGTGGGCATGGACAAACACTGTACCCCACCCAGAGATTAGACAAACTAACCCTGAAGTCCATTAATCTGCCCTGATTTAATTAATTACCAAGTAGAGTCCTCCATGAATCGCTACTTATCAGCAGGGTTGTTTCACATGTAATTGTATCACAAACATAAAGGAAAAAGCCATCTTGGTGTTGCATACTTGTATGACCCGGAACCAGTGACACTCTGTCTTTTAGGAATCGTGGGTGGCACTGCATTACCTAAAGTTCACCATCTCAAACACTACCATCCCCTCCGTCCACAACTCCACAATCCAACCAACTGACCAAAATCGCTGCCTTGATGTCAGGCTTGACTCTGCTCTCACCTTCTCTCACATCCAGTCCTTCACCAAATCCTGCCACCTTCGCCTGAAAAGCATATTCCAAGTTCACCCAACTCCCTACTAAGTGTCTCCCTTGTCCCGCCTTTCACTGCACCAATCTGTCCTCAACGCAGTTAGATTAATCTTTCTGTTACCATTCCTCAGCTGCCTTTCAGCTGTGCCGATCGCCCCATTGTCTCCCCATACCCTCCAGAATCAAAGTCAAACTTCTGAGCCTGACCTAGAGAGCCCTTAACTACTCTACACCCCCTATATCTCTTCAGTCCTCCTAACCAAATATACCCCCAACCACCCTCTTCATTCCTCTCACGCCCTGTGTCTCTCTTTTACTTTTTCTTCATCAACTTTTTCCACTCCCGCATTTCAGTTTACCACATGCTGTTTTCTTTAATTCCCTACCCTGTTCCGTCAAGTTATAATAATATATAAAAGTGCATGTCTTAGAGCAAATGGAGTCAATAGTGTCAAAAGCTACACTTCAGAGTATCAGCAGGAAATTGAGAACAAGTAATTAGATACTTTTGTTGGTTCCGTAATGCTGTCCAGCCCTTCTTCTGTCATTCTGGGAGTTATGATTTCAGCACCAGGGCAGATACTTGCGCATTCTCTTTATACTGGATGGAACTGAGTGAATTTATTCTGTGGCTTGTGAACTTTTGCTGACACTCTTGGTGCCGAGGACCATCACAATTAATCAGAGGCACATTGTTCTCCAATCCAGGCAGAGAGCTAATGTGAAAAACAATGAATTTCATCCATGGAAAACTGTGTCTGCAACAAATAACAATCAAGCTGAGGATAATTGTGTATCAATTAATCAGTACTGGCAGAATCTTGCACCTCCATGCCCACTCCCTCACAAACACATCTTATAGGACTTTTAACCATTATGTTTCCAGAATTTTGGTACCTATGACTGTATAGGAACTAAACATGTTCAGTAGGGAAGATTTTAGACTAAAATGCCTGTACTCGCTAGATTAATAGATTAAAGAATACCAAATTATTTTTCTGTCCATTCTCACCCCAGTGGGAGATAAGGGGTCTCAGGCAGATCAAGGAATTAGGGTGGGGGACAGTTTTTTATTCTTATTTATAAGAACGGCACAAGAAAAATACCTTCTTTCCTAGACCCCTATAAGGAGATTGCGTTAAGTAAATCTTTCTAAACTTCATGTCTGGAGTCTAATTTCCCAGACCACTGCTAAATGCCCTTAGACTATAGTTTTTATCTACCTAAGCAACAGTAGCTGTAAGTGTATTTTTTACACATTGTTAAAAATATATATATATATATATATATATATATATATATCACATGGGCCACAAGCCATTGAAAAATGTTATAGTGTTATTGTGTGGTGCTTTGGCATGGAACTAAATACAGTCCTTATTATAATGTAGCCCCTGTCAGACATTTAATGGAAGAATAAAACACAGCTTTATTTAATATTAAAGAAGCGTTTTAAATAATGAACGTAAATAAAATGTAAAATAAATCAGCATGTATAAAACAAAGAGTCGGTGGAGAAACATAACTACAATGCAAATTTGTTGCGAAGGGTCCGATTATGATTATCTACCAGGGCCGCGTTGAAATGTTTGGGCTATCGATGCCATGGGTGCTACCAATTGTGAGACGCGCTTCCATTATGCTGTTGCTCGCGTTACCTTGTACCCTTTCTGTGATTTACTAGGGTGCTCTTTTTATTGTTGTTTTGGCAGAGCGGGTGGCGGGACACTCTGTTATTGTTTTGTCATTGTTACGTTACTACTATAAACGGTTATACTGCTGCCTTCGTTATCTTACATTCCTTGACTACTAACTTCTCTGCCCCACGTGGATTCTAGTGTCCTTGCAGTGCTCTATTGGTGGCCCTTTCCGCCTCTGCTGAGGTTTGGGTTTCCCGCCGGTAGACGACACACCTGCCCTGAGATTCCCCTCCCCTCCTTACCCTACCTTCTCTCCTCTGCCCTCCTGTTCCATACTTCCCTGGTTTTCCCCCTCCCATTTCTTTTCCTGGGTATCGGTCCACCACCGCTCTAGATGGCCTTCCAACCGGCCCCCCTGACGTTCTTCTCTGTGAATGCCAAGGGCCTTAACATCCCTGAAAAGCGCTCTAGGGCCCTTAGGGAATTCCGTTTACATAAAGCATCCGTTGTCTTTCTCCAGGAAACACATTTCAAGGAGGGCCTGGCTCCCAGTTTCCGTGATTCTCACTACCCCACGGGTTATTTTAGCAATAACCCTGACGCTAAGACTAAGGGGACTGCCATTCTACTGGCCAAGTCGCTCCCGTTTTTGGTTACGGACACTTTGTCCGATGGGTCCGGTAGATTTGTCTTTGTGAAGGGCACTATCGCCGAGGTTCTGTACACATTCGCCAGCATCTATCTGCCCAATAGGGGTCAACACACTGCTCTGCGCTCCATTATGGCTTCCCTCTCTGTCTTTGCAGAGGGACTTCTCGTTTTGGGCGGTGACATGAACGTCCCGCTGTGCCCCGAACTGGATACCTCGGCCGGGTCCTGCTGCGTCCCACACGGTCATTTGCGCTCCATGCGCAAATCGTTGGCCGACGCACATATGATTGATTGTTGGCGGTCCATGCACCCCGTGGATCGTGATTACACGTTTTATTCCTCGCCTCATAACAACTACTCCCGCCTCGATTACTTGTTCCTCTCCCAGTCCCATCTCGACCTCCTACTCACGTGCTCGATACTGCCGATGACCTGGTCGGACCACTCCCCTGTGACGCTGACCCTGACATCCCCTTTGTATAGGGCTAGGGAATGGACGTGGCGATTAAATGACTCCTTTTTGTTGGACGAGGGGCTTGTGGCTCGCGTACGCTTGGAGTTGGAACGGTACTTCTCGGAAAATGACTCGCAGGGGGTGCCCCCCCCGGTTGTCTGGGAGGCCCATAAGAGTGTCATACGCGGTTTCTTTATCCGGGAGGGTGCGCAGCGGAAGAAATTACGCACACAGGAGATAGACAGGTTGACGTCTCGCATCGCGCACCTAGAGGCCACACATAAACGATCCCAAACTGACGACATACATGGGGAGCTGTTGTCTCTGAGGGGCCAACTATCCGACATCCTGAACTCTCGCTTCCGGCGGGCCTCCCTGTATAGCCGCCGGTTCTTCCATGAACACGGCAACAAATGTGGTAAACTCTTGGCGAAAATGATAACTCCCCACAGAAAGGCTACCCATGTTCATAAGATAAGGACGGCCGCGAATACTGTGTCCTCCTTTCCTTCTAAAATTGTTGACGCCTTCCACTCCTATTACACAGATCTTTATAACTTGCCCCGGGGGGACCACCGGCTGACAGAGTCTGACAGACGCGCGCTTATACACCGCTACCTTACCCAACACGTACGACGCAAACTTACGAACGAGCAGGCTGCCGAGATTGACAAGCCGATTTCTGTTGAGGAGCTTGCCCTTGCTCTGAGGGCTTCGCAGACGGGCAAATGCCCGGGCCCGGACGGGTTGCCCTTGGGTTACTATAAGACGTTTTCCGACAGACTACTTCCCTTCTTGCACAGAGCTTTGAATTCCCTCTTGGAGGGCCATAGCTTGCCCTCTCAGACTTTGGCGGCCACAATAACTGTTATCCATAAGGAGGGTAAGGACCCCTGCTTATGCCAGAGCTACAGACCTATATCTCTGTTGAACACAGACTTGAAGCTTTTTGCAAAGGTACTGGCAATGCGGCTTTCGGAGTTTCTCCCCCATCTCGTGCACCCCGATCAGGCGGGGTTCGTCCCTCGCCGTGAAGCGCGCGACAATACTATCCGGCTCCTTAATATTGCTCACGGGGCGGGGGCGGGGGGTCGCCGTATTTTGTTCCTTTCCACCGATGCCGAAAAAGCTTTCGACAGGGTGGACTGGACGTTTCTGCGTGCCGCCTTGGAGCATCAGGGTCTCGGCCCTTCCATGCTTGCATGGATTGCTGCACTTTACACCACACCTACGGCCCGTATACGAGTTAATGGTGCTCTGTCGCCACCTGTGTCGATTAGCAACGGCACCAGGCAGGGTTGCCCTCTGTCCCCCCTCTTGTTCGTGCTGTCCCTAGAGCCCTTTTTGGAAGCTGTCCGTGCGTGCCCCGATATCCTGGGGTTTCAGGAGGGAGGGAGACATCATAAGGTTGCCGCCTACGCGGACGACCTACTTTTTGTGGTGGACCGCCCTGAGATCTCCTTGCCAAGCATTCTCGCGCTGTTCCGCTCCTACGGGGAGTTATCCAACCTCAAAATAAATTTTTCGAAATCCGAGATCTTGAATGTCTCGGTGCCTCCGCAGCGGGTCCCGGCCCTTGCCTCTAGTTTTCCCTTTCGCTGGTGTCCCGGGAAGATGAAATACCTGGGGGTTTGGTTGACGACTGACCTTTCTCAGCTGTATGATGCGAATTTTGCCCCTTTACTGTCTACTTTAGCGTCCGACCTCCGGGAGTGGATGCCCCTGTATCTCTCCTGGATGGGTCGGGTGAATGTGATCAAAATGAACCTGCTCCCACGGGTCTTATACCTGTTTCAGACCTTGCCGATCAGGCTTCCCCGGGACTTTTTTGCCTCTCTTCGCTCTGCGGTCATTAGGTTCGTTTGGGGTAACAGGAGCCCGAGGCAGAGGTTCTCACAACTTACGCGGCCAAAGTCCGCGGGCGGACTCGCGCTGCCGGACTTTCACAGATATTACCAGGCTACTCACCTGTTGCGCGTGGTAGAGTGGAATGTGGCGGGTCCGGGGCGGAAGCCCTGGGTCGCGCTGGAACTGGGCGACCTCCAGGGCCGGGTCCTACATGCCCTCTGGGGCCCTGCCGCGGGGGCTCACGTGACGTCGCATCCTCTTGTCTCGGCGACCTTGTCGGTGTGGAGGGCTACGGGGCGCAGGGCTGGTCTCTCTTCGTCACCGTCGCCCATGCTGCCTCTCTGGGACAACCCGGACTTTGCTCCGGGTCGGCTCTGGGGGCCTGAGGGGTACGCGGGAGTTCCCCTTCCCGTCCGGGCTCGGGACCTGCTGGCGGGTGGGTCGGTCATGTCACTTGGGGACCTGCGCCCTGCCGCTGAATTTTCCTGGTCTGACCGATTTGCACACCATCAGGTTACGCACTACCTCAACACCCTTCCCAACCGCCAACATTTACACAGGGACCTAACCTGTTTTGAGACTTGGTGCTCAGGTGAGCACTCCCCTAAGGGTGGCATCTCTCTGCTCTACTCCCTGCTCCTGACCGCTTTGCACACTTCGAAGCCTTCCTTCTGCACGAGTTGGGAGTCCTTGAGCGCTGAGGCTCTTACGGATGAGGACTGGGAGAAGATATTCATTCTCACTCACAAAAGCTCGAGGGCGACTAGGGTGCAGGAAACTAATTATAAAATCTTGACCCACTGGTATCGCACGCCTCAGCGGCTACATCTTATGTTCCCCGGTTGCTCGGATAGATGCTGGCGATGTGATGGGGATGTGGGCACGATGCTGCACCTGTGGTGGGATTGCCCCCGGATCCGGCCGTTTTGGAGGGAGGTCCACCGTGTGATCTCGGAGCTCTCGGAGCTCTCGGACTCCCCTCCCCCTTTCCATGCTTTGTCGATGCTGTTGCACCACACTCCTCATTCTCTCTCCCACTATAAACGCTCGGTTGTGCGTCATCTCCTTGACGCGGCCAAGGGCCTCATTCCTTTGTATTGGAAGCAAGCGTGCTCCCCGCCAATCCGGGAATGGATGTCCAGGGTTGAGGACGTCCGTAGGGTCGAGGATCTCTCCGCTGTTTCTTTGAAGCAGAGGGAGAGGTACACGGCCACTTGGTTTCACTGGCTCTCTTTTGTGCACCCTCATGACATATAGTTGGGCCTCTCCTCCGTTCACCTTTTACGCTCTGTGTTCTCGCTGACACTGTGTATGGGACTCTTCTTTTCATGGTTTATCATGGGACCTGCGTGCCCCCTCACATTTCTGGGATTGTCGTTTCTGCTGTAACCCCTGCGCGGGTTCTTATGCCCTTTTTGTTTTGATGTTCTGCTGCTGTGTATGGACGTGTATACCTGTCCCCTTCCCGTCCCCCACCCTTCTTTTTCCTTCTGTATCCTCTCCCCCAACCTACCCCCATAAAATTACTTCAAAATTCAATAAACTTTGATTTCGGAAAAAAAACTACAATGCAAATTTAAAAAAGGTATACATTAAATGTTAAATGTTATTGAGAACCTGCTTGGCTTAGATCATTAAGATGCCAGACAGTTGGGTTGTGATATTCAGTGCTAGTGCAACCCTCTTTTGCTGTCATGCCACCTATGTTAATGTTCATTAGTCAATATTAACACATGGTAGTTCATTAGACAAATTGTTAATGAATAGTTTCCATTCTTGATTGTATATATATCAAAGGGAAGGGCATCTGGGATGCCACCACAACCATGGTAATATGACAAGGCTTTGCCACTCATTTGTAATTGACAGCTATTTACGATTTAAGAAGAATAATGTATTTTATTTACAAGAGTTAATTTTTGTTTACGCAGCATACTTCTCCCCAAAGTTTTAGGTGTCCAAATCACGACACCTGTGTTGGGGAGTGTGGCAAGAAGCAGGAAAATACAGGGTATTGCCCCGGTTTTATGGTGTGCCCTCCCATACGCTTTACATGAAGAGCCTCAGCTTCAGAGAGTAAGGAGTGTAGTCATTACAACAAAATTCCTACTTGGCTTGATTACTGAGAGTTATTTCTGGAATGTAATAAATAAAAGATCATATGTGCTTGGGTGGAAAGAAGGAAACAAACGACTACATATATATATGTAGTCGACTACATATATATATATATATATATATATACATACAAATATACATACCACAGGTTAAAAAGTTAGCTTGGAAAAAATGTTGATGTCAGGGAAGAAAAAGTTGTTGGAGGTTTCAGTTTTGTCCCTACTGGACATGATTGATCCGAAATTAAGCAAGATGTAGTTCTGTGCCAAATATATTTCAACTTTTTTTGAAGGTAAAGGAATATAACCCGATTTTTTTCTAAAAGAAATTGATATAGTTTACTAAGATTAGAATGTAACTTTACTAGGCCAAAAAAAGACAGTCAGTACTAGATGAAAGAAGTGTCTCCTCCTTATTATTTCCTGGACTTCATAGAGAAAACACAATGGCAGCTAGATATCCTGGAGGAGACATCGTCCCTCCCAAGCATTTTGTATTCGTCTGACATTGCCTTTTGTCAATTTGACACTCGGAAGCAATGGAAAGGTGTAGCCAGACTAGGAAATGAGCACATTCCACTCCATGCCCTAAGCTGTCTGTAGATCTCACCAACCATTCAGATGTCACTTTGGCTGCCATCATCTTCAACTACAGCCTACATATCTAATTGTAAGAGACAAATCTAATTTTTGTCTTGCCAGTTAATAAAAAGTGCAATGACTCTAATTTATAGAGCAGTAATCTTGTTCAACTTAATGCAGTTAAGTGTTTCATTTAGAACTGAGTTTAGCATCACAGCAAAGAGCATTGGGAAAACATCTGCACGCTTCTAGGAGATTGATAAAAGTGGTTTTGGAGACAATGTGCGGCTGCGTATACAGGTGTTGGTATCTTGGTTTAGCTACAGGCCTCATCCTTGCTTTTTAAAATCAATTTGTTAAAATTTTCATATTATCATAGCTCCAAATTATCTCATTAAACCCCCCTATGGAATGTTGGTTATATTAACCCTTACATACTGTAGTTCACCTCAAAAGTCTATCAAGTAGTCACTTCTGTGGCCAACTGGAAACCCTTTAGTACTGGGACACACAAGGATTAAGCAATGGTTAAGTCTGGGTAAGTCATTAAAAATATAATTATTATTGATTTATTTACAAAGCACCATCATATTTTGCAGCACTAATGAGAAAGTTCCATACCAAACCATTATCTCCCAACTGTCCTAATTTGTGCAGAGCAGTCCTAATTATCAGGCATTGTCCAGCCAAGCAGCAAACTGTCTGCTTTTGTGGGCGGTGGGGATCATGGGTGACCCAGAGTACCCAGAGTAATTGTGCTTACTTAAAAATCCCAATAATCCTACAGAATCAATATGTAAATAATCTCAGGTGAACACAAGGTCCAAACGTTACACCTCAAGAAGAGCAAGGAATCTGGTACATAGGTCTGCATTTATTAATCTTCTCAGTGCTAGAATGGTGTACAAATACAGTGCTATGGCACTCAAAAGGTTAAACCTGTTTTGTAGAGAAGCACATAACAAAAAAGATGATACGTAGCCAGATGTCAAATAATAAGGAGCCTGCAGGTAGACCCTCCTCTTTGTTTATGACTGCAAGCACATGGTACACCCCACACACATATTGCGCTTTTACACACCTCTTTAGTAGAAGAACGGAGCATGTATCATCTAACAGATGGGTGGCAGTAATTTGTACAGTAATTACCAGACGCATACAGAAATAAAGGTGTTTCTGCTCGCTTTTCAAAGCTGTGCGCTTAAGGAACCGGCCGCGATTGCAGCAGATCCACATATAAAAAACTCAGGGCTGGCTCAACACTTCCATCAATGTTTAATATGTTATGAAGACACTTACTATATAAAACTATATGAAATATACATATATATGTGGTCACCCTACTTCTGTGATGTTCCGTTGTTCATAAATTGCTTGGTTGCAGTGCTAAGGGAAGGATTTTTAGGCTCATCTTAATGGACAAAGACAAACTTTTTGTTTTGTTTTTGGTCCATTGTTTTTGGACAATTTTGTTCCCTGCCCTTTTGGTTAGGACATAATTTGGAGGGCTTTTTCCTTTCAAAAACCAAAATTCATTGTCACTCACCCTCACTCTTTTTCACAATGTCTCCTTACCTGCTAGGTCAATCACTTTCAGGTCCCCATCTCCTTTTCCGCAGCTCTGCTTTTTCTAGTTTTTCCACACATGGCTTCTCCATTTTGGCTTTGTTTTTGTTGTATAATATGACATGTGTTCATCTGAGGATGTGTTTACCAAATTTTTAGACCTGCTAAAGAACAGATAATTGTTATTATGTCCTTATATGTAAGGCTATAGAATTCAAAGAGTGCATGCTTGATGTATAACTGATTTTTATGAGTTTATACATTCCACATAGTGTCAGTTGCGTTTTACATGTGCTGATTAGCAACATGCATACATCCCAAGTGTCCTGGTTTTTAAACATTAGGATCCATAAAGACAATGAAGATCTATGCTACTGCAGCAGAGCTGCAAGGTGGCTCTTATGGCAAAGTGGGCAGGTGGCCACGTCTCCAGTCCCATCCACTCCCAACTTGCATGCATGTTATATATAAACAATGTTGCATAACCAAAAAACTGATAATGATGTTATGTTTTTATATATGAAAGCACATATTTATTTTGAATATGCCTTTTTAAACTTTGATAGTTGAGTATTTTACTGATCTGTGCTTTTAAAATAACGCTTGGAGCCAATTTAATTAGTCCCCCGACTAGAGTGAAAACTGAAAATAGTTCTTGCACGGCAACATTAGTCAGCGCATTCAAAGTCATCTAAGTCTGGGTTTGCCGTCTGGGTTGCTTTAGAAACGGTGAATTCCTGTGATTTGTGTGATTTCCAGCCTCGTTATGCTGCTTCTCGACTTCACCTAGGACACAGTACAGAATGTACATGCTTGTTCTTTATGTACAAACACAGCCTGCTTCTTTTGTGTGAGCGTGTAATTCTTTGAAGTGATCAGTTTGCCTATACACACCCAAGGGAGATAAGAATACAGACATGGAAGTGCACAAGTGCACAAATACACACAAACATGTGCATATATCCTGGGGATCAGGCTATACTCTTTGTGGCTACTAATCCTCTCTTTTTAATGCAACCACATCCATTGTCCTGCTCCTATTCTGTAAACCATGGGTCACAAAAGATCCCCAAATCAAGAACTCATTGAACCCACTTTTTTACATTGAAGAAGCTAATGTGTTCCAGCCGTTTCAACAATCCATGAAGGACTAGAATTATTTACCTTTTTCTTTATGTACAATTTGTTAAAAAAAAACCTTCTTCATAATTAATTGAAAGAGGCAGAAGGGATATTTATACTGTCACAAAGAACAAAGAAATGGGGCAAGATTAAGACATTTTAAATGAAAAGAAGGCAGTAGGCACCCAAGTTTTAAATACGGGTGCACCTGCTATACTCTCCTTTGAAATAGTCTTTCCTCTTATTTTTACTAGTCCGTAAGTGTCCTAGTGGCTTTCACTTTTCCTTCTAAAAAGCAACCCTGAATAGGGAATTTAACTCTTTCGGTGCCAGTTGGGGGCCTTAGCCGGGAGGTAGATATATTGCTGCAAAGAGGCTTTTCAGTCCCATATCTCACTCCTCTCAGTAGTTAATTTTCTTCGTTTCATCATTGAATGTCCCCTGCTTTGTGGACAAGACCAAAAGAGTTAGCCCCCCTTCCTACTCACCATATCCAGTTCCATTGCCCACCCTGCTTAAAGGAGCTATGCTTCTCACAAAGCCACAGATTCCAGGGGGAAGAATCAATCAGCCCCATTCACAGCATCCAGGGCCCCTTTTGTGCCCTGATGTATGGGAAAGAGAGTCATTGAAAGGGCTCTCAGCTTGTGACCCATATTTCTGGTTGACGTTTGAAGGGGCGACCAAACCCATAGAAGGCTTTAAACTGTGATGGAGCCGACAGAGCACCCTTAACCCTGCGCATGCCAAACAGAGGGGAAAGTCAAAGTTACTCACATCCCCCACCACTCAGCTTTGAGACTCGGGGTACTCTGCAGGTGTCATATAGCCAGGAAGGGCAGTACGTTGCACAAAATGCATCTTTTTTTTCAAAGAACACCTGCATTATATGCTTACATTTGTGAAGCTCAACAGAAGGATACTATTTACAACAAACTCACCAGTTCCACTAAATAAAGTATAAGTATTCCAAATGAAGCTATATACATGGGGTAAGGTACCTATGAAAAATGGTGTGGCCCAGTCTTGGAGCACTGTCTATTTGAGTCACCTTGTCTTTATTAAGACTTTATTGTGTATCACACTTATAATCGAGTTGGGGAGGGACAGCGAGAACCAACAATATGTTGGGGTCAAGTCTTCCAGGTCTACATTTAGAATGTTCATAAGCTCTTTGCTTAATAACTACCAAGTATGATAAATCCTATATTTTGCATCACGGGCCCTTCTCCCCCAGAAAATGCAAATTTCCCATTGCATTGGCATCTCTGTATAGAAACAAAAATAAGCTAGTTTAATTCCTACTGCACTATACCGATGTCCTGAGTTGGGGGTCTCCTCAAGATGAAGCTCCACAAGTCTGCTGTGCAGATGGTCATCACATGTAAGCATATGCTCTACTTATTGGGTCTAATACTCTCTCGGCCATTTTTCAATGCTGACAGGATATCGTTAATAAATCTATAGTTAGCATTTGGATTTATTCATTCTCATCATTTTCCGCAGAAGGTAAATGGCATTTTGAAACAATATTGGTGCAGGCTGTGGCTTGCCCTTTGCTGAGATAAATCCTCCCCCGTTTCCCTCTTCTGTTCAATATTAAAGTAATATCTGGAGGAGATGCAGACCATTTTGGAGCTTTTGATAGCAACCACTATCATATGTGAACACTAGATTTTTATATACAGGAGACATAAATATTCCTTAAATTATTAAGTTCTTGAATCATGACTAGTAAACAATCAGGGCCTGTCAGTATTAAAGAGCTGCGGCACTTTCCTTCGGAAAGGGACAAAATAAATCATTCAGGGAAAATTAATGCTACGATACGTGTTGTATCTGTCATCATTTTTAATATATCTCATGATAACGTAAATGCATGCATGTAAATACCATAGTTAGTGCGGCCTCCACTTATGCAGGCCTGCCTTCCATGTAAGATTCTGCACACATCCTCGTGTCCCCTCATTGACATTAAAGGATCATCATGTGGCTCCAGTGGTCCCTTGTACAGCAATGACATTTTGTGCTAGAATGCCGACGATTACCAGCACCTAAAATCACTTTGAGTTTTTTTAATAGAATCTTTATATGCATGAAGTGTGCTGTTAAAATAATAATAATAATAAACACAGAACAACAAAGAGGAAGGTAAAGTGAAAGAGGAAGGGGTACTGTAGTATGGAGGTTATGGGAAGGTACGACCAGCTCACTGTGAATGTGCAGATGGGTTCAAACTTCAAATATCTAGGATGGGTGGAAGAGGGAAGGACACCAGAAGAGGTCATGCCAGAACAACCTCAAAAAGTTCCTCAATGTGTCCTTCTGTACCTGTACAAGCCTTTCTTTCTGCAAATGGAGCTTCAGCTCTACAAGCCAAGAAGAGAAAGAGTCTGGTGTGGTACGGCTGCTCGTACCACACTCCGTTTGGCTTACACCACCTCTAAGAGCTCACTAACACAATGTAACTTTCCACTGAAGCCCCCAGAAGAGACCCCGGCTGTTTCATCCCTTACGTTAGAACTGTACAGCATTCCTTGAATTCCCTGTGATGGTCATACTAACATATATTCATATCATTATTACTTTCTGGCCAACTCAGCCTCCAATGATTCATTGTCCCCTAACCCTAATAATATGCAAGGACAATGATACAACAAATACACAATAAAAAATACGCATTTGTAAAATATTATAATATTGTTCAAATAAAATATGTGTGATATTAAATGAATGTAAAATGTAATATCCATATATCTTTGTATTAGTGTTTGGGATATAAGGTGCCATTCATTTAAATAGTAAGTGCGTCTCTCAGATGTATAGATTATTTGTGAATATAATATTGCTCGCTGTATGAAAATTAGATTCATTTTGTTCTCTGCTCCGCTTGCTTGTCCAGTCTGGCCTACTGGAAATGACTCCAGACGTTCCAATAATGCCTTCAATTGTAACAAATTATATCCACAGCAAGATGCTGGAACACACTATTTTCGCCTCCCTCTAGCTCACACCGTCTGATTTGCAAACACTTGCTAGTTAGCATATAAACACTAGTGGGTGCCTCTACATATGAATATTTAGTTTTTCTGTACATCAGAATTCCAAAAACTCTCAAATTAACTGTATCAGCACTCGGGAGAGGGGCGCTATCTGTCGCTTGTCTGATATAACATACTACGGCCATAGGGAATCTTTCATTCAGACCCTCATTGACAGGGCTAATAAAGTGAGGGAGTTTGAACATGCACCAGATGGCTATCCTGAATCTAAGATGAGGCTGAGTACCGATTAAGGTCTGAGTTTACATCCAGAGAAACGGACCACCACTCAGCATTGGGTAGGCTTAGTGTCCCTTCTTACCCAATAATATCACACTAAGGTCTGATGTATTTTGAGGGGCACATGAGTCTCTTACAAAGTTCCAGGGGAGAATAGACATATTGAGAACTGCCACCTTTACCATGTTCTCCCTATAAGGAACCAGGTTGCCTGTATAATGAACGGAACCAAGTTGCTTTTGGGGGATATAGGTGACTCTGTGACATGCGAGGGAGGAACAATGTGCCATAAAATAGATTATAAATAATATATTATTATTATTTTTACAATAAGAATAATATGTCATATAATCAATAATATTATTATATATATTAAATATATTATAATTAATTATATTAATAATAACATTTTAGGTTAGGTACAATTCTTGGTTTGACCTTTAACCTTTTTTAACTGTTTTTTTTTTTTTTGCTTTCTATTCTGTCTTCTGTCCCTAGATTTTATTTTGGTTTCTATGTTCCCGAGGCACACAACTGATTGAGAAGTAATAAAAAGGAAATATTGCTGAAAAGGGAAACAAGGAGATCTGAGAAGCTTATGCCATTACATAAAGTCACTCATTCAAGGCATCTAATTTTCTGCCGTTTCCTTGAGTCTAACGAATAAATCCATAATTGCATATGCTATACTGAATCACAAATCTGGGTTTGTCTTAAATTTCTCAAAAATATTTTGACGCCATCGTTTCTGTATGAATAACTGTATTTATAAACATGGGTTTTTATTACTTCTGAAATTAGATTTTTAGATATAATAACCCTGACATCTTATGGATGGCGTCCTGATTCAGTAAGTTTGATAATTAGCCTTATCACCATAGCAACCAGTGGAATGTTCCTGCTAATTGGACCACTCTCTTGGTTGCTATTGTGTTACTATCACTTTTCAGACTTTGAACCACTTTTTTTTTTAAAAAAACTCAATTTTTTCCAAATGCGAACATGTTCCTTTTTAGCTGTATCATAGGTTGCTCATGGTATAGAAGTGTACCGTGTTAGCCATAGAAAGCGAAAAAGCACATTTAGCAAAGATGATAGCTCTATTGGCTAACTGACGTTTAATGGCTTGCAAGCTTTCGAAACTAAGTATGGTATAAGAAGAGACCTAGGCAGTCACGAAAGCTTGCAATCCCTTATACGTCAGCCAATAAAGGTATCATCTTTACCAAATAGGTTGCTTTTAATGTAATGAATATATACATTTGTGTATTTTTAAATAATTGGAGTGTGTGAGAACAGAATGCATTAATGTACATTAAAAGGCCTTTTCTGCCCTATATACTCATTCACACACTCACTGGCATGTATTGAAGGCGCTCCCACAATGCACTGTGTGTGTGTGTGTGCGTGTACGTATGTATGTATATATGCGTATGAGATATAAATGTATAATGATCTTTACATGCTCCGTTTATTAGAGTCCTTTGCAAAATGTAGACATAACGTGTGATGATGTGTTGGTTATTCTATGTAGTTTTCAGGAGGTATGAATGTGATATTAGATGTTTCGCACGGCTTGGTTTATTTACGGTAAGAGTTCAAGTGACTGTGTGCACTTGGCAGTGTGTCTGATCAGTGCTGGTAACCTCTTGGCTTGAGTTTACCTCTGTTTGCTGGCCCCTCGTTCTGTGTTTCTTGACTCGCCTCCCAGGACAGGATTCTAATGTACAACTTCTCAACTTCATGTCTGTCAACTTTAGGAAAGGCACAGGCACCAGAGTTCAGCCGTATCTGTGACACATGGCCTGCGCACTACCTACTCTTTGAGTGCTGGATGACCTCCCAGCACCTCCCTTCCCCCCTTGTTTTCCTCGTGGACCAAGAATAGCACATAGCAACAAATAAGACACTAAGAGAACAGCTGGATATTGAATTGACAGCAGCACTTATTTATGTTCTGTGACATCACCTTGTTAACTTGATTTAAATAATCTGACGATGCATGTCAACATGTTAAATAGCAACACAGTCATATCCCTGTGTACCGTGTTCTCCAGCAAAGCGTTCCATTGCCTGGCATTTACAATCTAGACACTAATGACCACCAGCCACCTGCTTACCATCACACTGTGGATCTAAAAACATAATTTCACTTGTTAACCCTCATGTCCCACAATGTGGGAGGCTAAATTTACACACCTAACATCTATTTACCATTGCTTGTCCATACCCAAGGCAGGCTTGCAATATCCATAAGCTTTATAAATACGCCATGGGCAGCACTTGTGAACTTCCTTAAGCATGTTGACCATGCCACAACTCGACTGCTCTTCCCAACACAGCCCTGACCTCACTCTGATCGCTTTCGTCTGCTATTTTACAGTGCTTCCCAAAGTCCCTTCTTCCAGGAAGGTCACCTCTTGGGAGTCAGTCCTTTTGGACCATACCAAAATAATCTCTAGGGGTTATCTTTCAGGAGTCTCCTTTCCAGCTCTGATTTTAGATCAGTGACTCTGTGTCTACTTGTAAAACCACAGCCCGATGCTTAGAAAATATATAATACAAAACCTACTGCTGGCATAATCGAAAATAAATCTTTAATTAAGCAAGGGTTCAGTGCCAATGGATTAACAGAAAACGTGTAAAAATTAACAAAAAAATTGTTAGCGCCTTATTTTATAAACCATTTATCCTTGCTCAGCAGCACTTCTTATGGAGATGCCCAAAACCTGTCACATTATACATACGGTCATCGTCTCCTGATTTTGACTAGATCATTTATAGCATGATCAAGCCCCTTGTGCCAATGCCTCTCCCGGTGCTAGAATATTGCCCACCACAAAGCCTTTTAAAAACAAGTGACTTGTAGCAACTTTAGCCCTGTTAGTCATACCCCACAAAGCTGTCACTGTGAATGGTTTAAGATGGTGGGAAAGATGGTGAGACGAGCACCCATTCTGAGCAAACACGTAGCTCGCCAGCCAGCCATAACAGCCTTTGACACCTTCCCTCACAATGGAGCGCAGTGAGAACACAGGTTTTTCTCTGGTGTGCCAGATAAGGGGGTCATTCGACAAATAATATGGGGCACCGAGACTTGAGTGGTATATATATATATAGCATAGCACACAGTCCTGCTGCATCTGGGAGAGTTGCCAGGTGTATTTGACTAGTTTAACCCATTCAGTGGAAAAAAAGGAAACCCTGCCCTTAAATGCATTATAAAACTCTACTACAGTGAGAGGACAAATGAGGTAATTGGCACACACAATGATTTATGTTCTGGCTGCACTATATAGCGCATGCTAACACAAACCTGTATTTCTTGGCTGCTTAGCTAGACGGAGCTTTGCATCACCTGTTGCGCATCATCCTGTTACTCTCCTACTAACATATCGCTTTCAATCCCATCGCCTTATACACCCTTTACATAACCCCATGTATCTCGCGTTAGGTGGCCTTTAAATTCTGTGGCTCTAGAATGCTTGTGCGATGCAGAATGCTTTGGATTAACCCCACTGGCGCTGCATGACATGAATGTTACTATGGCACATTCAGTAGTATGTTTATTAAACAAAAGTGTTGTCCAGGAAGTGCATTAGAGATTTAAAAAAAGTTTAAAGTATCACTGATACAACAATCAATTTGATTCCGAAGTATCCGACAATTATTATAGTCATTTTTTTAATATAAATTAAAATATTGAAACGTCTTTTTATTATTATTTTGATCCTTTTTTTTAAGTAATTTAAATACTAAATACATTCAGTGTACCTTTGGGCAAATGTTCAGATCTGTTTCCGTGTTAGGGAACAAATCTGTTATAATCATTCTGATTAAACAGGGCTCCCATGGAGCTGGAAGCGGCACAATTGATAATCCTGTACTTATTATTTATACAAAATGTAATTATTTTTGTGTCGAGTGCCTTGATTTATTTTGCAGTGACTATGAAAAAGAAGGATTTATTTGTAAAAAAAAAAGTGATGTAAGGCCTGGAAATTAATTCTTATCTATTAACTCGAGGTGGTCAACCCTCTTGCTGAAACAGAATCATATGACGGTCAGGGAGCTAATTTATTTATACTTGGTATAGGATAATGAAATGGGTAAATTGCAATATCAGAGCAGGTATCATAAATGTAAATCATACCCGGACTGGCCATCTGGCACCCTGGGCGAATGCCCGGTGGGCCACTGGCCGACAACGCCACACACTCACCCTGCTCCAGCAGTAAATCTGGTGCTGGAAGGTTTGGCCAGCTGCTGTATGTGCCCGGCCATACACTACACGAGCATAAACACACAGCATCCAGCCATCAGCAGCACTTTTGTCATGAGGCGGCCGCTGGCCTTAAAGAGCCAGGGTTGCCATGTTATTGCAGGCTTGTACTCTTGCTCACAGAAGGGACCCACACCCTCCATCTTAACATCTATGACCTTTAACCATACCTAGAAACTTCTTGCGGGACGTGGCCAGGACTGCCCACTGATGTCTGCGGGTGGTCCCGTGACATAGGTGGGCGGTGCTGCTGACATCAATGGGTGTTCCCAAAGACGTCGAGGGCAATTCCTCTGATTTAAAGGGGAAATAGGCAGGGAGCGGGGGGTGTCAAGACTCCGCTCATGTGACCCGGAGGATTTGGATATTGACCTGGAGATGTCCTTGGCCTTTTTCAGTACTTGGCATACAGAAAGGGAAAACGGTGGAGGATAATAAAAAGCAAGACGGATAGGCAACTAATGAGAGTTTGGCCAAGTTTAGATCTAATGTGGTTACCATGAGAATCAGTTAAAGAAAGTATATACATACCTGGGAACTGTCTGGGTTTTTTTCCTAGAGACTCTGGGTGAAGCACTGCTTCTCCAGGTCACTGCTTCTCCAGGTCACTGCTTCTGAGTCACATGAGCAGCATTGTGGCACGTCCCACTCTCCGACCATTAATAATAACGACGAGACCGCCCACTGATGTCAGCAGGACCTCCCAATGACATCAGCGAGACAGCCCACTGAGCAGGATCTCCTACCCGCATCCCCCAATGGGGGGCTCTGGGTCATTCCCAGGTATGGTTATATGGATACCGGCCGATAGGAACACTTACATTATCAGCTTCAAAAAAAAAAGGTCCTGCTTTATAATTGCACACCTGCATTTAGGAGAAATTTACCCTCAGTTTGGCTAATATTAATGGATGATGGCATTAGGAACATGGCCATGTTTACCTGGCTACCATAAATACTGTAAGGAGGTGATGAGTTCTAGAAACGTGCAATGCACACCCTGCCGTCACTGAAATAGCTTAATTTTGTAGCCTGGAACAATAATGAAATATTCCATTAATAGCCCCTTTTGTTGTCCTTCAGAAAAGTACTTGGATGTGATATGGGTAATGTGTGTGAGCCATGAACGCCCTCCCTTCTTGCTATTCCCTGAGGATCTGCAAGGAGTAACATTCTCTCAAGGTTATTTACACTGTTCACGGAGCATAATCACTTGTAATCTGCAAAGATGCAGGTATACCTATTGAATAGTGTGTTATAAATGACCATTTGCACACACAGCGTAATCAACATTGCGTAACATGAGAGCTCAGAATCCCCACAAGAACTTGTCCCTGACCTGTCTCATTGCAACTAGGGATCATCTGTTTTAGTCATTTATTACAGTTTTCATACTCCAAAACAGGATTACAACTCGTGCGCAATAGGCAAGAACCAAATTAGAATTTCTGCACACAAAGGGGGGGCTGTAATTCATATAGTGCCTTCTTACACCAACAGCCAAGAGCCACTTGTATCACTGAGCCCAAACAGACTAGTGTCTAGTGGTCTGTCTCTCTTTTCTCTCTGGAATATTGGAATGGAATATTCAGTTCTTTTAAGCGTGCAAAATAAAATTATATTACATGAACCTTTTCTCTAAAAGGATCAAAAATCAAGCAGACAGTATATTTCACTCTGTTCGGTTTAAGGGCATTCATGTTGGTGAGGTATATGAATTATTTTACATAGGGTTTTTATTTCACTCGCCGTTGAAGATACAGATACATTTCATTTTCCTGCTCATGCAAAAAGCAGATCTAGATTTCACAAAGCTCCGTGGCCCACAGCAGTCACTGGCGCATGGCGATAATATTCGGGATTAAACGAGTAATAGCAGTACTTCTTCCCTTTGTCATCTCCTTCTGGATGGGGCTTCTCTATCTGATCCATGGCAAACATCTTCATCCCTCATCTCTGGTGGAGCAGGAGGGGAAAGGCAAGATGGCATTGATAATGTTTTTGTGACAAGCTATCTCGGTGAAGGTTAGCTTCTCTTTTGCAGTCTACTCTTAAGATTTAGAGTTTGCCTATGCTTACTTGAGTTTACTCCTCAATTAATAGCAGACGATAATCTAAACGTTAGCAGTTGAGTTATTGTCCAGAATCAACCTGGTCGCAGCTCTCCTGAATTAGGGAACTGAGCATGAAGTGATTATTTAGTAGCGTAACCAGATCATTCTCTTGCTGAGTTTGTACTTAGTTTATCTGAAAAGCTGACATGGGGTAATTATATATACAGATATATATATATACATGAATTTCAGAATAATCATTGCAGACATAGCCAAAATAGAAATACGAGAGCATAAAAGACAGTCTTATAAAAAAGTCTGTGTCTCAGTCAGTGTTCTGTTGAATTCCTAATGGTTCCATTATCTTTATTGTTGATGAACCCAGAAACCGAAATTCCATTCCTCCGTTCCCCGTATCTGGGTAATGGCTGCCCTGTGTCTGTGCCGCTGCCTTCCCAGTTCTGCCAGACATGGCAGTGTGAGGTCAGCTCGCATCTGGTAATCGTGCGACATGGGGAGATATGTGAAGGCAGGTCTGCTTCGCAACAGGGGACGCTCGGGGTTAATAGCTTGTTATTAAAGCAGTGGCAGAGTGCATATATTAAAAATGGGAAACGTATGTTTCCTCGATTTTTTTGTGCATTAACAACAGCTGGCCCCGTACTGGCCACATTTTATGCCTTAAACAAGAACAATGCCCAGTGTAATTTTAAAGAGCTGCCATTTTGCACGGGTGATAACAAAAGTGCAATCCATAATAGATAACAATGTGTGACCGGATTTACTATTAACCCCTGCAGGGGCTATTATGCTAATGATGTCTTTAGAATACCGACCTGTGCCAGCAAAGAATGTCCTACTAAGTTAATATTAGCAGGTCTACGTAGAACTGATAATGCTATATAATTAGAATGATCCATGTTGATACAGTGTCAGTGTGTCCAATGCATACCTCCCGAGCATCTGTGTTTAGGAGGGCCAGTCCCTCTGTAGGAGCCAAACAACTCTTTCCCTCCTTCCTTTCTTGATGTTCTTCTTTTCTATAAGATGCAATGAATTGTAATGGATATTGTAGAATTTATATTATATAAATCTATTATAGTGCTTTATAGCCACATTTTGGGGGAATAGGGACACGCTATGTGTTCTTCCAGCTGCTGTTGAACCAATATTCCCAATGTCAACATGTGCTGGAAAGGAACATTTCTCATTCCTTGTGAATATCTGTTTTCAATAACCAGGTGACATTGGACTAGCTGACCACTGTTTTGATTATTCATTGTGTTAAGCATAGTGTTGAACCGGAAGTTAAACTCATATTGAAACAATAATCTAATGCATTGGGCAACATCAAGAATAGGTGTTTCTGTATTTTTGTTAAATCATAATTATGTTGAACAATACAAAGTATTTTCTGATGATGTTGCTGCTGGAACGAGATTGCCAGTTTAAGACTACAATTACATTATTTCTAAGCAGACTCATGGAATTAAGAGACCGTACGTCAAACGTTTTTACTCTTCCAGATCATTAACTTGCTGTGGGTTTTGACATTGTAGCACCTGATACATGAACACAAAGCCATAATGCAAGCACCTGACTCACCTGCTGGTTGCTGACTGCTCAGGTGAATGTGCCTTGTGGCGTGATCAACCCATTGCTGTGTTCTTGTGGAATGAGGCACAGAGAAACCAGCTGCTCTCTGAGCTAAAATTCAACCGGATTTTTCCTGAGCTTCACTAGAGCTCATGGTTTGAGCAGTTTGATTTCTTTTAACTGTAGGGTAACATTATGTCACAAGTGTAGCGCAAGACAAACATTCAACTGGTCTTGTGATGAACACACAAGCAAGGTCAAATGCTGTAGACCTAGGCAACTGACCAGTTGAAACTGAATATTGTTCTGCACATTACAAAGTCTACATATCTCTTCAGATACAACTACGTAGAAAAAGTTGTTACCGTACAAGTGGCTTTGTCGATTACTAGAGGAACAAAAAAGTATTGTGGAAGTGGATGCCAAGAGAAATGAAGGCACCATCTCTTTTTCAACCAAGGTGCTGTTTCATTTTCACAAAACATTAATTGCAGATATGTTGTCAAGTTCTTTCAGCCCAGCAATATCTTCTTTTGCATCACATGACAATTACGTTATCCCTGCAAAAGCTATGAATGACCTTTAGTGTCCTTCCTTTTATTTTACTGAAGCCCCAAGGAGATATCTGGCCATACCCTGCAAGGGGAAGGCCCACTGTAAACACGTTAGAGAGAGATAGCCGCCCAAAGGCTTCCTATCTCCTCACTTACCAGAAAACTGGGACCTTTTTAGGGGACTCGGTGCTCAGATACGTTTCCTGTATTAATCCAATAAAATGTGAACAAAACTATATACAAAACGTAGTCCCCATGGAAGCCCCAGCCTAGCACACTTAACCATCATCTACATCTCAATCTCTGTCTACAAGTGAGCAAGGACGTCCATGTGTGGACTCATGTTTACACTTAGAGTGACCTCCAACTGATATCCTTAGCTACTGTTTTTTTATATGAATTTTCTCCCCTTGGGGGTGTATTAGGGTTCACTCCCAGTGTGAGGGTGGGCCGTGATGTAGACATCCTTGTTCATGCCAACTGCACCCCATTGATGAGGCCCATGAAGGCCAGAGTGTATGTTTGGAGTTGCTGGTTCCCTTGTGCAGAGGAAATTTGCCTCCGTTCTGGATTGTACTTGGAGGCAGGATTCAGATTTTTTGTCTGAAATGGCACAAGTGAGCTAAAACATTATGCACTCCCAAGTAGGCATGCGTCATTGGGCAAGCTATTAAGTTGCTCTTGTTCTCAGTTGAGCAGTCCTCATGCGTCTGTTTTATGCTATGTCCATTTGGTTGCTTAGTTTGGTTTAGGTGTAATGATGTCTGATCGGTCTGTTTCTCTAATAACAAATAAGTAAATGCGAAGTCCCTGTTTAATGCAATATAGACAACAACAATACTTAAAAATCATCAGATCTGTGGGTTATTGTGTTGTACTATGTTGATAAAAAAAACATGACATATTTTACAGCACCTGGTACCCCTGGCTGATGTGCCGCTGACGCGAGGGGACAGCAGTGACTTCATTGTTTAACACGATAGGCTCCACTAATCCTCAAATAAAATTTGGGCATGACAGTCCCTTTAAAATCTTAAAACCCATGTTAATTGTCTCCCTATTACAACGCATCTAACAATTGTTTTGTATGTTTCCCAAGGGTAGTTTGTGACAGTTAACATGAGAAGCAGTAAGACCAGTGAGACCTGAAATCACGCGTGGTGCGTTGTATGCAGTGAATGAGCAATGGCAGCATATACAATTAACTGTTGACATTATTAAGCGTTTGGCAACTTGCAAGAGAGACCCTTCACAAACTGGATCACAAATCTCCAGCAATCTCTTTCGTTGCAGAGGCTAAGCACATTATACATTTCCTTCATAAATGTGCTTTGCTGGCAGCTAGGTCTCAAATCTATGCCCCATTAACCACACCCACTCATTTGCATAATAATGAGAGTCACCCACAAGTGATTTGCTCTTCTGACTTGCATCATAAATAACAGATCATTTGCGTAGCTAATTACAGTAATTTCCATATCAATAATACATGCAGAGCTGTAAAAATGGGGACAAAAAAGACAAAGCTTAATAAAAGAACATCAAATGATAGGATTTCTCCACAAATAACTGTTAACTTGCCTTTTTTTTCCTTTCGCTCTTTCCTTTTTTCTTTTACCCTTTCTCTCTTCCTTCCTGTCTTCTTTTCTTTCTTGTATTCCTTCTTCTCTCTCTCTCTCTCTGGTTTTCTTATTTTGAACATTTCTTTGGAGAGTTCTAATTTTTCTGTTATTTTGCTCCATGTTCCTTATGCCCTCATTTGAAATGAAAATCAAGGCAATAGCTAATGAATCTGACAGTGAGCGTAAAGATGTATCCAGCGGATCCAAGCGAGAACAGTATGATCACCTTGCCGTTAGTTTTCGGGCTGGGAATAGATATTGTCTTTTCAGCTCGCATTTGCTGTGTTTCAAATAGCATACTTAAACACAGGCTAGGTCGTTTTTACTGGTTATAATGGTAATGGCAGGAGATCAGTATTTTTCACAAATAACTCCTATTCACAAAAGCAACTACACCGATGGAAGGTTATCATGGCTTCAGATAACCCTTCTTATACCAGAATAAACTGGATGTATATATATATATATTATATATATAATATATATATATATATATATTATATATATATATTGCACAAATACACAAAATAGGGAATGAGGTTCTGCAGAGGATTATAAATGATATTAAATTGTTTTATTTTATAGAGTCTTTATAAACCACGATTTTAGGCAGATAAAGGCTGGTATTGTTCCAATAAATAACCTAGGATTATAGTGGCAAAAAGACATTTGGTAGACATGTTCAGGTTGCACTAGATGTGTCCAATACATTTTTATCAAAAAATAAATATATATATGTATATCCAGATACATATATACATACATATCCAGCATAGAAATGATCCAGCCAGGCGAAGGTGCTGTCCCGGTTACTCTAGACCCCTTGTGGCTGCATGTGTAATTGCAAACAAAAATCCCCAAAAAAGCTCCTGGTTGCAGCCAGACCTATAACACTGTCAGACCTCAACTTCCACGGTTTAAAGCCAGTTGGTAGGTCATTTTTACATAAATGACTGTTTATTTGCTCTATTTATGTATTTATTTTTTTTCAAACTTGTTTCTAGAGGGGCGACTCGTTGTGGTCAGACAATCTTTTAGTAGGTTCACCATTGGAAATGAAGGAATTCATACCATCCAGGGTTCACGTCATTAGATAGGATTCCTCCATAGTCCACCCCTGGAGATCTAATAACACCCAGTCTGTTTCTTCCCCCCTACCTTTCTAGAATTAAGCCTGTCTCGCTCCTATTATCTGCACAGGATTACAACATGACTAATTTTGCTTCCAGTACAAACAGCTTTATAATACCCCTATAGACTGTCTTTTGCAGGCTGGGAACAATCTGTGATTAAATCTTATCTGCTCCGTCCTGAGCATCATTTGGGCAGAGAGAAAGTGAAACAAATACAGCTTATCAACTCAGCTCAGGTTCAGCGCTGCTGGAAATGCTAATGTGCCGATTTCTATCTGATACGGTGCTGCGGCGGTGACAGGCAAGCAGGCAGCAACAGAGAGCGTGGTGAACCGCTGCAGTTTTTGTGGCGAAGTCCCACATGGCCAACCAAGAGAAAAGTCATTTGAGTCATAGGTTTTACCTTAGGAGAGTTGGCCACAAGGCAGTCTAGACTACTACCTAGGGCCCCTGGCCACATGCTGGGCCACGGCAAGCAGTTCTATGAGTGTGAAGGCTCGCTGCACCCCCATGCTGTGGTAGCCTTTCTAGGGCATCTTAGTGAAATCTCAGTGCTGATCTCCAGAACTTAATGAAAATAAAGTGAAAAGGCAGTGAATATGAGCCTCTTTTACATTCACCGGCTCCTCATATTCATAATATCTTCTTCATCATATTATCATCATTTTCATATTATCAGTATGATAATGCAATGCAGAATGTGAGCTATCAGGTTATACTTTCGTGGAATACACTAGGGGGACACGCAAATGGAAGTGTTTTGCAGCAAAATATATGAAGCCGCGACAGTTAGTGTCTGCACATGTGTGTAAAATCCTTTAAATGTTAAAATACTCTGTTCATTGGGGAGTATTTAAGAAGAGCGATTATGGTGCGATGTTTGAAAAGTGGTCTTATCACCATAGCAACAAATGGCGAATTCCACAGGTTGGTACAACAATAAGAACACTTTTAAACTCCCATTTTTTATACATAGCTCCAACTGACGCTGGAATATGGTCAGAATCACAACACAGCCAGGTGGTCTTGTTGAAGTTTCAATTTGGGCTTGTATAAAATTAGGGTGGCCATATCGGCCATGTTTTCCAGGATACGTATAATTGTTCCACACTGCTGACCAGCCCAGATAAAGTGCTGCCCGGCAGTATGGAGGATGTCACTGACTTACTGGCTCCCTCCCATGAGTCTGGTCAGCAATATGGAAAAATGTAACGTGTCCTAGAAAACATGGCCGATGGTGTCACCCTATATAGAACTGTTTGTATATTGTGAACATGTGCCTGTTTGGGGGATAGATATGTGTATAAAGAGAGAGAGAGATGGCGAGGAATTCAGATCATAGAAAGGCAAACATATATTTAACCCACTAGGTGCATATTTCCAGGAACTGAACTATGTATAGGATAGGCTATCATTCACACCCACTCCATGCGCCTGGGATACTGCTGATTGCCACCATACTTAAATGCTTGCCATACCGTGTACTTCACGCCCTAGCGCCAAAGAACAGAAGAGGCATGTAATGTGCTCCCTGTGGGAGGGATGCAGCTTTAGCCCTTGATTGCCCCGCATGGCCGCCATTAGGGATCTATTAGACATTGTCCCCTGCTGGAAAACTGTCAGTGATTTGCCCAAGCATCAAGAGCCTTCAAATCAACAAAGGCAGGCAATCCAGCACTTAAAAACGGTGCATTGTGTATAGTAATCCCAGCGCAAATACACCGGAAGCTCAGGTGCGTTAGCATTGATTTCGTTATGTAACCCGCAACACCGCTGCCATAAGGGGCCATAAGAATCTTAATTTTTTTTTTCATACCATTACAGCAAAATGCAGCTACAAATGTTTTCCGATCATCCAAAACAACCAAGAAAAATAAACAGGATTGTCTTTTAGCAGTGCGCGCTGGCTTGGAGAATTGTGAAAGAGAACAGGGTAATGAAGGTTAAAACCTGTACATTGAATATCGGCGGCGCGCTGGCCAAGCGCCCTGTCCACCGAGATCTTACGTACAGTTCTTTTTTTTTTTAGTAGAGGAAATTAAAAGACAGCCTGCAACATTTTAATTGAATAGCATCCCTCTAGGATGTTAGACTATAATGGAAGGGCAGGTGAGCACTCAATTCTCCATGTGATGTGCTACAGAACCCGGGAACAGCCCCTGAAGCAACTAAACGTTATGTAGATGTTTTAACTGCCTTGGCTCTGCTGGGATTTCAACTTAGAGTACCGTGTCCACCGGGACTTTGCTGCAGCCAGAATATTTTTTCGGGGCTGGCATTGTTCCATTTTGTAAAAATACATTGATGCAAGTTCCCGGTACAGTTTCTAGCTGATGTTTGCATCTTCTAAAATTCTGACCTCCCAATTTTTCACCTCAACCATTTACTCTCATTGATCATGATCAACATTAAGCCTCTGGCAAAAAAAAGTCAGGTGAAAATAGAAAAGCAATTATTTAGTTCTAAAGACAGAGTTCTCACCTGTTTGGCCCCGTATGTATATTACTATATATAAAGTATTTTTTGCTGTCCCCAACACCTTAATCTTTGACTGTCTTTTCGCAGATTGAGAACAACATTAAGAGTAATTGGTTGTAACGGGGGTACTTGCCAGAGTTGGTATTTTTCAAAAGCCTTATCTTTTCTTGATAAAGGATATGCAATACTTAGCTCATACACGCATATACACATAATAGGCTCTTGGCAAGCCTATGGTAAATTACAAAACTTTAGATACCAAGAAACGTATAAAGTAAATTCATGTTACAGGGTTACATTGACTGTTATGCAGCCTTATATGATGGCATTTTCATAAGTACATATAGGCTACATGCTAAACCATACAGCCCTATCACACAAAAGATGAAAATGCCATACCCCCCAATGTTCAGGTGTCCTAATGTTGAAACACTTGTGTTCGGGTGTGTGTGGCTAAAGGCAGAGAGATTTGGCATACAGAGCTGGGCCATGGTTGTTGCCACTCGTCAACCTTACCAAAAGCCACTTTGTGGCTCTCAGCTGCCGGGTGTCTAAGATGTCCTTGTGGGATTGGTGGTTTGCACTGTAACACCACAGACCTCCATTGATTTACAGCAACCTGGGACAGTCAAAGGTGATCAGATGATCTTCTCAACTAGCCCATGATCCTCACAGCTGCAAAAGCGGGACAGTGCCTGAAAATTGTGACGGTTCTGAGAAAACCAGGACACTTCAGAGGTATGAGATGCCACTAGTACAAAGTAAGTGGCGGCCCAGTCACCATACACTTTACACACACACTATGGTTATATTTCTGTAAGATACAACTATTTTTGATGAGTTGAGAGGGAAATGAGTAAAGTACAATAGGAATATGGGGGAAATGAAGTAAAAATAACATTTAGGAATAATAGTTCATAATTGTCTATTAGTAAACAGTCTCATCTACTTGCTAACTCTTTTCAGTAAAATTACTGTCCTTTCTACATTTTTTATGCTTGGAGTCTCCTTTGTCTGAAACCACTCAGTCCGGGGAAGTTTAAGGATTATAAAATGAGATTATACGCTAGCAAAATATTATCCTGCACTGTATGGCAGCCGCGTAGCCTGCAGTCCAACCACTGACTTAGCTCAGACGTGCAGAAAAATCTAATTAACATTAAAGTGATCATTTAGGCGTTCAATATTATGTATTTGCTTTTAGGTCAAGGCTGCATGGTGTCAGGCAGAGCCCCAAGCTGCTGAATTCACTCTGCAATCTAACATTATCATCATACCTGTAGAGCGACCATTCTTTGTAAGTTGTTGAGCGCTCTGTGTTAACTAGGAATCAAAAAGAGCTTTTGTGGCTCCAGAATCGTCAGGAAGAAATAGGAGAAGACAGGCCAAATTGTACTGCTATATTTGAAGCTTTTAATCAGGGCCAGGCTGGGGGTAAAAAGTGCCTCTGCCACTTTAAGGCCAGTGGGCAATAAATTACATATGTGGACCAGACTTTACGCTCTCACAGCGTGCAGCAGCCACCAGCAGTGCCATTGGCCACCAGCCCAGTTTGACAGATATCTAGTCCAGGCCTGCTTATAATCATCATGCAGGGCACTAAATCACAACCTAAAAGCTGTATATACTGTGGCTTAGTGACTAGACCGGTACACTATCCTGGCCGGTGTTTGTAGCAAGAGTATTTCAATCTTACATACATGGAGCAAAGCCCTACACATGTGGTTGTAAGGAATATATGAACCTACACATAATACCAAAACATTCAAAAAACAACATATGTACATATATGAATAACAAATAAAGACAAATCAACTTCAGTTTGGATAAACAGGTTGTGGTCTTTTATTTAGCTTACATTATATTTACCAATCAAACAATTACTTAATAACATATACCAACACTTTGTAACCATATTAACACTCTTGGCCCAAGCCCTGAACGAAACAAACTGTAAATACTTCTAGGCCATCCGCCCTAAAGTTAGAAGGCCCACTAAACCACCAGTTCACCCTATGTTGCTGCTCACCTGACCCTCGTACGAGGTCAGTGCAGACAGCTTGCAGTTCGTCGCAGGTAATGGGCAGCACCTCAAAACGGTGCTATTTATAGTGCAAATTCCCGCCCTTTGTACAGCACGAGACACTGGGTAGCACAAGGCGGGCAAAAAACGCGGGCAGCGTTAGGTAGCATGAGTGCAGCTAGAAGCTTCTACCTTTTTTTTGTGCTGAACTTTTGACCCTAACCTTCTCTACCTGCTTGACCTTTATTTGACCCCCTTTCCCCACAACCACTTGCAGCCCTGATTAAATTGAGCCAGGGCTATCCATTGCATGGGCATGCCCTACGTGACTGCTGTTGCTGGTAGTTAGAAGTGTTCTGACCCATGTATTAATGCTTCATAGATAAATTGGTCCAGTAACTCACATGATGCTTAAGCTGTTGATAATTAAAATATGGTGATTCAGTTAAAATGCAGACTCAACTGTAATTAGAATTCTGCTAATAAAAAGGCCAAAGCACCAAACTTTGTCGTGGACAATGTTTCCTGGCTTACAATTCAGCTATCAGATAATATGAACACAGAATGCCACATTTTATAGAGTAACCAGATGTCTCATCAAACCAGGATATGCTTATAAAAGTCATTATGGAGGGCAGCAGTGTTTTTAATGTGCCCCTGAGGTTGGCCACTCCATAAACTCCAAGCAGACATAGCTGCCAAGCGAAGAATCAGTTATTCCGTAGGTGTTCTACACCAAAGAATCATTATAGTCTAACAGTTATATAATATTAGAATGAACCTAAAACAGATATACAGTAATCAGCCAAACATATTGTAACGAGGCTTTGCAGCCTATATGTGGCCAGGGCTGTCTCAATGCCTAATTCCAGCTGGCTTGCTCATGGAGGTATGGCTTAGCAGGGTCTCATAGCTTGATGGTAAGTAGGGTGGCAGCTCGCACCGTGTGCTCTGGACACCGCCTGTGCACAACCTAAGGTGAGGCGGTATATAGAAACACAGCCCAACATGTCCCAGGCTAAATCCATATTTATTATTTAAATACCATAAAATTGCTAATTTATTTTAAAATGTGAAGAATTCCCTTATTCTCAGTTGATAAGGGATTGATGGTGAGGGCATAAACATTTTAATTAATTGTAAAAAGTCTTGCTGTTAAAGAAACATCACTACAATTAATTAAAGTAGCGTTGATCTCAGGCTTTACCCAATCCCTCAGCAAAAGGGTTAAGCCAAATGGCGTTTGCTTTATCTAAACGAGACACCGTCTTCCGAGCAAGTTCTTTGGATCGGGCCCATCAGCCTGTTAGGTATTTGATAGCATCTAAATTTAGAGAAAGAGCAAGTCTGAAATGCCACAGATTTAATTACTGGCCTATCGAAATTCCTTGCAGGAAGCAGCCGTCTCAAGTCGGGGTTTGCCGCGCATTTAGATTTTAATTGTCTTCACGGGCGCTAGAGAAGATCAGCCTCAAACTGAACCTTCATCCCATCTTATTCCTTCAATCCAAAGTAAATGCCCATTAACTTTCTTCTGGGCAGAATCGGTCTTTTAGCCTACAATAAAAATACTGATGAATATTAGCATTTGGATACTGGTTTATTTAGTGATATCCTTGTAAACTATCCATATTCCATTTGTGAACAGAATCTCTGAAACACATAAACAAAAGTGGTAAGTTACACATATATGTTACACATATATATTTTTATAGTAAGGAATGTGTTTCGGCAGTCTTGTCTCAGTAGGCTAGCTATCTCCACACATGGTGTATATATTCAGGGCCTTTTATGTGACTTTGTGACCAGCTAATAGCTATTAATGTTAATGAATAAAGTATTTTGAAACAGAATATATACTATTATATACAAATTTTACTGTATAAAATAGTTTAATTCTGTCTCTACGCATTATCCTGAATGTTAGGGCTGTAGGACACTCACACCAACCAAACAGTTCCAGGAAAAGAAGGACATCAGGGGAGGTAAGTGTTCCTTTCCTTACAGTGCCTTGCACAAAACACCATCTCGTTATCATGCGGAGAGATTAGGATACCCTTGCTGGATGCTTAATTCCAATCTGCAAATAGCAATTCTGAAAAGATTACACCTCAGGCAGGAAAATGCATTCATTTTTTTCATGTAATCAAGAAAATGTAGAAACTGTAAATATGTTCAAGTACAATGTGTGAGATATTAATGTATAAGATGGTCACTTAGATAAAGTTTTTATTCTGGGATAGTTCTGTTTGTGTAGATTTATATTTATACCCATTTTAGTATTTTTCATGTTTCTCCATGTTTGTATTGGCATGAGTATGTCTATACAAACCTAACAAAAGGGATCTGTGTGTCTTGGTCACTGGCAAAGATAGTGACCATTTAGACAATTTACAAATCCACCAGATTGTCTCAAGATGGACCTCCACCCAAAGATGGTTGGGGCACCATTGTTGAGTTTGTTGAGTTTTATTTCACTGTCTCTTACAGGATAGCCATAGGCTCATTCCATGAATATTTAAATTCCATCCGTCTATTAAGCTCTGCCAGGGGTAGGCACCAACATTGCTTATGATGGACATCAACTGGGGGTGGCAGTAGACCGTATAATGATGTTCTGTGGACACTCACAAACCTTCCCATGGACACTGATGTCCTTGTACGGACACTTTGCCTATCCCTTCCACTTATGTTCAGCCACTTCTCCTGGTATAACATAAACTGTGAAACATCCGATGGAACTGTAGCAGTTAAATATAGATTGACACAGAGTAGCCCTGTGTACTTTTGTTCCCGACCCCTTATGTATTGGTTCAATAAAAGAGATGTATGCAGCGTTCTGCTGGACCGAACACCCAAGTCAATTTTGCAAGTTCATTAATAGTGCAAAGTGTTTGTATCGTCTTAAGTCAGGGCCTGGAGCTGCTTGCTGGAGCTGCTGCTGTCTCTGCCTCCAGCCTGCTCCAAACTGAATGTTAATGAGTAACGCAGCAGCTTCCCAATGGGGTTGGAAGCAATATAGTTAAGTAAGAAAGCAATGGTTCGGATAAAAGGCCTTAAATCAGACTCCAGTAACGCAGCAAATGTCACTTGAAAAAGAAGGATTCGTGAAAAAAAAGCGGAGGGGGTAGGAGAAAGCAATTTAAGGACAATTCAGAAATAAATGAGGGTTCTTTTGCGTACGGCAAAGCAATCTTAACAAATGAGACAATAAACCTGACGATATTTTGGGTTTAACTGCAGGGAAGGGTTTTAGGTAACAAGGGATTAGAACTTCAATTACAACTAAAGCATGCTCTGATCTTTTCTGTTCCTTCATAAATGATAAACTCTATTATTGAAACACAAATGTAGAGGTTTTTCTTTAAAAAAAGTTAGTGTCAGATTTAAGTTTAAGTACCACCATGGAGGTCAGAGGATTTCAGCACAGGGGTCAAGTCCAGTTAAGTGGCCCAGCAATAAAGCAGCCCCAAAAAACCTTTTAGGCATGACATTCAGTATACACCATGCAGTAAGAAACCCGACTCCCATTACACAAATCCAAAAAGCCAACTTCTTAAATGCTCATACACATTCAGTGTGCACATATCAAAAACACAGCACATCTTGTGCCACTGCAGGTCTAATAAGATAAAATAAAAACTTCTAATTCAGTTTAGTGCAAAGCAGTCAGTTACTGCCACAACAGAAGCTGATTACAGCCGATGTAGTACAACATTGATGTCTTAAAATGTTTTGAGTTGCACTGATACGCTGAGCACTCCAATCATTCTCTTTGTAGAAGTTGTTTTCTATTATTTAAAATTCTACTATTTTTATTTGGGGTTAAGCCAGGGAGTTTAATTTCAAACCATGCAATTTTAACTATTATTAATACCCATTAAGGTCTAGATGGGTCAGTGAATCACCCTGGTGGTTATAAACCTGCTGGAAAGGTCAATGACAAATATCTTTATATCGGAGCAGCCAATGGTACAATTCCCCCTTCCTTTACAGGTTATTATACTTTTGTTTTTGAAAAGGATTGACAAGCTGTCACTTCAACTACAACTTCCGACCTTGTACTGCCCACACCGGGGCTGCAAAAGCTGTCTACCCCAAGGGTTTAAAATTTAAGGTGCATAGCCCACAAAATATAGTAAATTTGAAAGGCGTGACATCTTATGTGCAATAAAGTAGTGCGTCTGGAAGCTTTAACAATCCAATGTAGGCAGAATTATATTTGTAAGTTAATACTTTAAACAGTTAACTTCTCTGATATTAAAGTAGTGTGCACTACAACCTCCGGTGCTCAAAGGGTTTATCTGTACGTATGTGACCATTGTGTGTATAATAGGGATGGATGACCTGAAACTCTATATTGTCTTATAAGTGCAAATCACCATGCTTGCACAAGACTAGAACGACAGTTCTTCCCCATTGTCTCTTTACAGTAATTATTCTGAGTTTGCGTACAAATGGGCACCTTATAAATTGCATTTTCATAAAGGCAACCAACCTCATAGCTATCCAGCTGTTATTGAATTACAATTCCCATGATGCTTTCTCTGTTATAATTCCGTAACATCTGGAGAGCTTCTGGATGACTAACTATACATACGATTATAGAGTTTTCGGGAAGCAGGTGATCCTGTGTAGTATAAAAGCTGCCGAGGCGCCGACATAAATTCCACAAGCAAAGGTGGCAACCACTTTTGACATGTATACCGGCGGTCGCTGACACATTTCATGTACCACGATTGAAAATGCCATGCACCACAGCAATCAGAAGCCATATTTCCACTTACTCTCTTTATCCATCTGATTCTATTCAATCCTGTCCCCGAACGGCCATTTCCAACGACAGCTCAGATCTGTAATTTATCTATGTTGGTATTTTCTAAACACTAATAAACTAGAACAGAGCGCAGGCTTGAGCTTTAACCTTAGTTATCTCAGAAGACACGAAATGACACTTTAACGGTGCAACATCCAGTCATCTCGAAACTGTTTCTCTGAAACAGCAAAAACAAAATGTATATAACACACACACACCAGTAAATAAATATATATTTATATATATATTTATAAATATATATAATATATATATATATAATATATATATATATATATATATATATATATATATATGTATTTTTTTGTTTAATTTTCTCCATTATGGAAGTCAGCATGCTGATACATCCATTTTTTTGTTGTGTACATTTTCAAGCGAATCATTTAAGCAGATCCATTATGTAATTTCAAGCCACATTAAATTCTGAAAAGATCTTGCTGCATACATCATTTTTACAGCATTTTAGATCTCCAATCAAGGCATGGTTAATTAATACGTGCCCCGTTGTTACGTCTGGATCTTAAAACGTAGATTGAAAACAGGAAACACAAGAATATAACATGTATCTGTAGTATTCCTGATTGCCATTGATTGCAGAATAATAATAATAGAAATAATGCGATAAATATGTTAAACATCTATTATGTTATATTTTTGTTTGTTTTTTTTTTTTTTTACGGTACTGTAAGGGAAGATGTACAAAGAAGTGATAAGTTAGAAGGTTTCCAATTTTCTGCTCCTTTACAGAGTGTGTGTAAAATCTTTCATATTGGCTTCTCCTACAGGATAGGACTGATTTTTACGTTTTATTACTAATTCTATAAAGGACAGTGTATCTTTAAACCATAAACGGCATCTTACTAGAATGTATTATGGAGACCTTAAAGAAAAAAAGTTCCGCTGAATTAAAAGTGACCTTAAGAATTAATGTAGAGTTATGTGACACAATGACACCATTTATCTTTAACTACTTTAATGACCATGTTATAAACTATCCATTTTACGAAGCCCTCTCTCTGACACACAAGGGGGCTTGCAGATATGGGGAGTATAGTTCGCTCCAGTCTTGCGATACGTATGATTAACTTTAAATATGACTTGACAGCTCCCGCCAGAAGGATTCTGATTAGGTTAGGATGGTAGGTGAAGTGAAGGAGCTTCTAGTTTCAATGTTGGCCTGTTTGTCATTTTTTAGGATTTCATACCTGGTTATCCTTTATGTGCTTTAGGATCTAACCAGAGCTAGTCCATACTTGAGGCTATACTAGGTTCCTTTAGGTACCCAGCTGCACGTTGTCTATTTTTAAGCTACGCTATACTAATTATTATGAGGTTTTCATAGTGAAGTTAGAAGAAAGGGGTCAACATCAAAATTTTCCTTTGAAAACAAGGGGCTGGCCCATTTTTTTATAGAAAAGAACTTTAAAAGTTCTCAGTACGAAATTCTTGCTCTAGAGATACCTCAGATCCTATCTCATCCATGCTTTTATGTTATATTCAGTCCCGATCATGTTTTAAATACCTCCATGCATTAAGCTTTTTGTAAAACCATACAGTATTTCCCCACATTTACCTGGGACCTGTCATCCCGCGTCCCTAAAGAGTGACCTAAAAATTCTAAAAATCTAAAAAAGACTAAAAAAAAGTTCTAAAAATCTTTCTTTCAATTATATTTTCCTTCCCACCTAATTGAAAAAATGATCAGTGAGATCACATGGCTGTCCAAAGAAAATCTCTGGATAGAACAAGGGAGATGATGGAAGACCCCACTATGGTTCAATCATCCAAAATAAGGTTGGCTTAAAAGTTCACTTCATTTTATCCCAACCTTGGCATCGAAGACAGAAACCACTACACTATGTCTTTGTACCAAGCTATTGATCTGTACTCATTCATAGAAAGCCCTTTAATTTTGTTTAAAAAAAAAAAACTTTGAAGACATTAATTTTCTTTCTTATGTGCGGTTAGCAGTGTATTAGTTGAAAATAAGTATTAATATAGCTGTAAGGCTTTAGTAACAAATTGAGAAGGGATTGATATATCGTCGATATGCTGCTGCCGAGACTGTCTGCAGTAGAACATATGTTTTCAAGTTCCCATTCATCAAACTCTTTAGTGCCTAAGAAATCTATTCAGGTTCCTAGTGAATGAGCCACTAGACAGCACTAACTGTCTATTTCCAGCAGACGTCTGCATCAAGAACAGATTGGGAAAATCCCTATTTTTACAGAAATAGGGGCAATGGAGGCATTGTGAAACTGGTTGTTTTCTTTAACAAGATCATCAGAGCATTTTCCCAGGGTACATCAACAAAACATCCGAGAGGTATATTAGATTTCAGAAACTGGCAGTTACACAACTACTGGGAGAAAACACACATCCCTATTTTAAACGTTCCAACATGAATTACCTACTATGTGTAATTTTTATACACACGTTTAATGTCAACAAGCCTAATTCAGATCATGAACTTTAAGAAGATTGTTCTGGCTTTTTTGGTTAATTGCATGCAACATTAACATGTAACAATGTCCTAAGGAAGATTTACTTTACTGAGAAGGTGGTAGATAAGTGGAATTGCCTCCCAGCAGAAGTAGTAGCGGTTAATACAATTAAGGACATTAAACATGCATGAGATAGACATAAAGTTATCCTGAACGAGATAAGACGAGACCAACAACTAATTAAGGTCTGAGTCTTTACATTACGGAAATGGGTGCAGTCAATGTTTTGAAGCTGTTATAAAACTATAATTCCCATATGAGTTTGCTGCATAATTAAAAGGCTTTTTTTCTATTTGCTATTTAGACACAAGAGGACCAATCCTACACATACTTAAGAACTATGAAACTTGCAAGAAATGCTTTCTTGCTAAATAGTCCGTAAGAGAATGGATCCTCAGTTGTGTCAGATTACCCAACAAATCCAAAATTCACAAATCTGTGATACAATAAAACGCATCTCTATCTTTTGATAAAATAACAAATAACTAAGAATCATTGCAAGATATAATTGTGAAGAATCTTATTGTTACGTGATAAAAAATATTATGGTGTCCAATGTAAGTAAAAGAAAAAAAGCTTTAAAAAACATTTCGATTTGTTTTAAATGCATTGCAAAAAGGAAGCAGTACAATGCATTTGGGGTCTTTTTGTTTTATGTATATTAGAATTCTGGACATCGCTTCCAGATGTCTTTGCACAATGTCGACCACCGACACAAAACACATTTAACATTTGCAGTGGTTATTCAGTTTGCATCTCTCCCATCTCTCATAGTGTGGCTACGCTTCCGTATTCCTATTCTACCGAAATAACGAGCCGATTTATAATGTGTTCTTTGATGATGTAAAAGGCAGCATGTCATAGAAGAAGGAGCGTCATGTTTACCTTAGGTAATAGCTCCTTCCTCGTGGAGTAAAACTCACGCCATCTTTATATCGTACCAAATAAATAAACCATGTGTAAATTTCATGTCATAAATACCGAGAGGATACTGTTCCCCAAAAGCCATTTACCCCATATTCCTATATTATTTTCTCTACTGAGATCATGGCTATATTTTTACACAGCTAACTTACTCAAATCAGTATGATGTAGTATGGATTTCCCGTTAATACTGTATAATCCTTATCCCTTCCATATAGTCCAGCTTGGTTTATCTGGTAAAGGAGCAAACTGTCTATCACTAAGAATTATAGGTTGAAGCTTCCATGCTTTATTCACTTGATTATGCTAGAAAATATATGGGGTTGTCAAGGAGGCTAGGAATACAGAATGTAAAAACCTTTAAGGACTAAATCCAAGTGAAATCCTGATTTAAGAGTTTTTTTCTTCTTTTTTTGGTGCCATCCATGTGAAACCTATGGGCTCCAGATAAAAATAAAAAATAAAAAAGTGCAATTCTCTAAACATATGTATTTGGAAGAAAGATCTAATGTGTGTTCTTACGTGAACATAAAATCATGCCAGTAGATTACAATGCTGTTTCCTCTGGGTATGTTGGGGTTTGACAGCCTGTCTAGGTATATAAACGACAAAAAAAAAAATGAAAAACTAATTTCCTTAAAGCGCGCTTGGCTCACTGCGAATGAGAGACAGCGGCTATACCTGTGGCAATCTACTATCCATGCATATTTAATATCTCTGTGTGGATACAAAAGTGTTTCACTGAACACCTTTCCTGTGAAATGCTGACTAATGCATATTTTAGAAGACCGTTTTACGCAGATTATCATCCAAATAAACTGCCATCAGCCTTCAAAATAATGAGGCGAGTGTTTTGGGCTTTGCAGCTTCAAAGCCATAGGGGCCTGAAGCGGGAGAAAGGACATGTTATTAAAATTGCCTTTCGGATTGCACATTATACGTGGCGACACTAAAAATAATACATTATTGAATTATATGGAACAATTCTGGTAGGGTTGGAACTAAGTGGTGTTAGCCCTCCATGGACACTGTTCTTGTTCACACGCTGTGCTTCCCCGGCTATATATATTTTCAAGGACTACTTTATTGCAGACCCTCATTTTATTAATGAATGAAGATTTTGGCTATGATGTCATATCTGGTGCCATAAGTCACTAAAGTAGGTGAAAATGTTACGCTCCAATGAAGAATACAGGAGAAGCAGGTCCAGATCATGAACATTTTGTTTATAGTCAGTGGCGTACTTCACAAATATTCCTTTGGCATAAATGTTCACAGACGCTCTCCAAAATATTGTAGATAGTCTTCCCAGAAGAGTGGCTTTTATAAATGCTGAGGAGGGGGCAACGTCATTTTAGGTGTGGTGGCCAGGTATCCACATAAATCGGTTCTTTTGATGTATCCTTTTTTTCACTCAAGGTCCTATTTACTATTCTGAGATAGGAAGTCCTTGAGGACACAGCTTTTCATTTTGTAAAATTATTAAAACTGTGTTTATTATTGCTTTACAATAAGTGTAATTATTTTGTAAATATTTTGTATGCAAGAGTCTAGTTTACCTAGGTGAAGCATAGCAATATCCAGTCTTGAAGTCCTCCCCACTTCTCCCCGTCACCACTATTACAAAGGCCAACACTGATCAGACATCACATAAAGAAGCTCTGTATTTTAACAAAATGGGAGAAATAACTTAAAGTTACATAGTTTTAATAAGAATGCTTCACCGTAATAGGTAAGCAAGGTTTTATGAATGTGTATTAAGAATTACCTATTATATTAACACTTGAGCATCTTAGCATACTTTCTCTTTGATATCTTTAAACATATCCATAATCTACCAGATGTGGAACATTCTTAGAGGTGCACTTTTAGGGGAGCTATGCATGGCAAAATGGTTGCGGTGCTCATGGAGGGCCCCATTCGACCACACTAATACAATCCAATGCCAACAGTAAGTATGGCCAGGGGCGTAACTAGACGCCTCAGGGCCCGGGTGCGAGAATCTGTTAAGGGCCCCCCCACCCCCTGAGTATGGCCCTGAATGAAAGTGGTGAAAGAATGACATTTATATTCAAAATGAAAGAACCGTTGACTTACATACTAGACTCCACTTGGCGCTGTGTCAGGTATAACAAGTGTGTTAATTTGTTTCTCACACTTACAGTAGATGATTTATTAAATAGTTTAATACTCTACGGAGTTCTCTTAAAGTGTGACACTTGAAAAAATTAGACAATAACATGGACTAGGAAAGTGTAATAGGCTTTATAAATAAGTAATAATACTAATGATCTCTAGCTGTTCACATGTCATATCACTGTACAAGAGCAAAGTATAACGCTAGGAGAAAAAGAAAGTTATTTACCCTAATATATGGGAATGTGAACCCAAATGGTTTATGGTATTAACTCTATTTTATTTATAAGGTACAAATGTACAGTTTGTACTGGAGAACCCAATTACTTTTAATCTTCTTTTTATTCAATAAAAATATCATATTGAATGGAACCATTTCTGAAAAACAATTTTCAAGACCGGTTTCCTTTACCCTAATAAAAATAATAATAATATGATTTATTATGAGTATGGCTATTCACATGAATATAAATCTTTGTGATTATTTTATCCCTTCCTGAGTGTTGAGCTTTGCGCTAGCACGTGTCACTTTAAACAGTGAATCATTCGTTATAAAAACTGTAACAAATGACATCGTATTGTTTAAATACACTGTAGTATGCAAAAGGCAAGATGTGGTAAGGTTCTTGGTCTGCACTGCAAGGAGATGATTCTACCTTCGAAGGTTGACAGCCTAAGCTGTCTTTTGCACATATGACTAATATTAGTTTAGCTTTGGCCTTGGGTGGGATATCACTGTTCAATAAATGGTGTTATCTCCTTTTACTTGAATATTTTTTGAGCAATGTGGGTTTCATATCATGTTTGATGAGCAGCAAAGCAATGGTTCATTTGCTGTTGATTTTATGGACATTCTAAGACAGCTCCTGGCCATGGATGAGCAGTCCTGATAGATAGCTCTGCTGCTTAGAGCGTGATACTAGAACTGCTCCAAGCCTTATCAGTTCCAGACTGAAATGAACCTTGGAAATCCTTTCAGAAGAGCTGGGCCAATTCCAGAATAAAAATAACATAAACATAGATCTTATTTTTATATGAATGTGCATGTATAGATATGATAGAAGTCCTCACGAGCAAACTGTGCATGCATAAACATATATATAACAGATTCTTCTGGGTTGTAAAATGAGGAACTGTGCACATATATGGCATATACAAAAGTGGCAGATTGTATTAGGAGCCCTAATCATTAAATCTTGTATAATAAATTGAACTAATACACCTAAAGTAGGGTATATATATATATATATATATATATTGTCATTATCTACAAATGGAGAAAACTTGAAACGATGATGGCGGCCTACTAAAATTCCTCCAAGAGCGCATCAACGGATCATCCAGGAGGTTCAAAAGAAACCAGACTAACATGTAAAGAACTGCAGGCTTTGTTTGACTCAGTTAATGTCAGTGTTTACGATTCCACAATAAGAAAGGGGCTTAGGCATCCATCGAAGAATTGCAAGGTGAAAACCACTGCTTACTAAAAACAACACAATTTGCCAAAAACATATTGATGACCCCATAGATTTTTGGGATAATGTTCTGTGGACTGATGAGTCAAAAGTGGTAGACATGCCTCCCGTTATATCTGGCATAAAGCTAACACAGAAATCCAGAATAAAAATACTAATAATACTAACAGTCAAACATGGTAGTCGTAGTGTAATGGTGTGGGACTGCTTTGTTGCTTCAGGACCTGGGTGATTTGCCATAATTGATGGAACTATGGATTCTGCTCCTTACCAGAAACTTCTAAAGGAGAATGTCTGCCCATCAGTTTGTGACCTAAAGGTCAAGCACAATTGGGTTATGCAGCAGGACAAAGATTTGAAGCACACAAGCAAGTCCACCTGTGAATGGCTCAAAAGAAACACAATGGAGGTTTATGAGCGGTCTAGTCAATATCCTAACTTGAATCCAATTAAAAAGCCGTGGGATGGCCTTAAAAATGCAGTTCATGCTTAAAAACTATCCAATGTGGCTGAATTAAAACATTTCTGCCAAGAAGAAGAGTGGAACAAAATTCCTCCACAGCGATGTAAAAGACTCACTCACAGTTATCGCAAACATTTGATTGCAGTTGCTGCTGCCAATGGTGGCAAAACCAGTTATTCGTTTAGGAGGTAATTACTCTTTCACGCGAATGATATAAGTTTTGATTCAATAAATGAAATGATCGTTTAAAAGCTGCATTTTGTGTTTACTCGTGTTTTATTTGTCTTACGTTAAAATTAGTTCGATCATCTGAAACATTTATATGTGACAAATAAGCAAAAATAGAAGAAATCGGGAAGGGGCAAATACTTTTTCACAGTACTGTAGACAGACATAGGAGCAGTAATATTGAGGTGTTGGTATGCTAGTATCAGGATGTTAAATTTAATCTTGGAAGATATTAACAGTCACAGTAGGGGATGGCATAGAATGCTTGCTTTAATAAACACGTTCTGTAGAAGTATCATTAATTTATTCCGCTTTAAATGAATAGACAGGTTAATGTGACAGTAATAAAAAAATATTTACTTTGATCGTTTTCCTATTGTATACAAATGATAACTGATACATTTTATCTGTTTTAAGTAGAACTCGCAGATCTTCCATATTTTGCTTTATACAGAATAGGCTGGGCTTCCCATGTACCATGCATAGAGAAATGTGAGTGCCCTCTGTGCCACCCTGTTGACACACACACATTTATGTAAACAAGAAAACAATATCCACAAGTTACCTCTGCTTATTGTTGCACAGCTGCCCCTTTTCATGAAAATAAATAATTCCATATTAAAGATGCCACTGTTTCCAACACTATCACAAATACATATCTAACAAGTGTCATGGGTAGTCCTGATTTTTTGAGCACTGTCCCACATAACTGTCAGTGGGGATCATGAATGGTCTGATCTCCCGTCACTGGCTCAGGGGACTGTAAAATCAATGGAGGTCTGTGCTGTTGTAGCTCCCGCATGGCCACCTTGTGACACTCTACGGGTCAGCACTGTGCAGGAGCTTTTTGGCAAAGGGAGATTGGTGACCACACCTCTCACCGTGCCCACTTCTGCCCCTATCACTCCTCACACAGATTTTGGACACCAAAAATGTTGAGGATTATGCAGATACTGGTGATACCAGTGATGTAAGTGGATGGTGCATAGGTGATCATTACAGCAAGCAGCCCTGGAACTAGCTTCTGATGGTTTCACTGACTTGTGACCTCCAGGGTTGACATCACCGTGTGAGCAGGTCTCACAGAGCTTATAAAGTATTTCTTCCGTTTCTCTAAACAGTGGGAAAACAAATAGTCCACAAGTAAATGTGGACTATCCAGTGTAGCCTTCAAACCTACACAATTTTTTTATACATAAATGTATTTATTATGCAATATTATTAATTCAGCTGTTTCTTTTTATTAATGTTCCTTTCGAAAGATCGACCTGCAAAAAACAACAATTAAATATTTAACTATACTTTGGCATTCCAGAAGAAAGGTATGTATAATGGTTCTAGTTTATCTTTCACTTTGCAGTTCTGGTCAATAAGGAATCAGGTTAAATGCTACATACAAACATCTGTATATTTGAATGCAGAGTTTATTTCAGGAGTCACATGTCCTCCTGCATCGCAGTGATCCGGGGCAGATAAGTCTCTGATCTCAATTATCTTTACATCTGCGAGATATAACAGCAATTGATAAAGTCTCAGGGCACTTCAGGAAAATCAATCAGATGGCTGGGTACCTGATCTGCAAATGAATTAGAGTCTGCTTGCAGGGAAGAAGGGGAAAGGTGTGTGCGTGTGAATGGAGGACATCACTATATATTTATCTGAGGCTGGGATGCCAGGCATTTCATTGGCTTGGCTTGTCTGGTAAAAATGAAAAAGATAACGTGGCAACTTAAGTCTCATTGTTTTTCTCATCTTATAGAATTTCATTCTTTAACAGTTGAAATGTTGCACTTCCATAACTGCCAACACTACCCATAGATAGCCATGGTTCATCCAATTTATACTAGCTCACACAGCACTGAACATGTTAATAGTTGTATGATAATACCTTTGATGTGAAACGTGCAGAAAATGTGAGCATTTCCTTTTCCCTCTCTCACTCATTGTCCCTTTGAGATATAACAAGCATTAGGATATTTATCCCCTAATAGCCATTTCTTCCCCTGGAGTCACCAAGCAGCTCCTACGAAGTTTATTTCCAGGCTTGAAATACGTAAATCAAGCAAGTACCTTTGATCATTGAGAAGTGACGGCGAATGTTAGAGAAGATTCAGCCCGTGAGGTTCTCTCAGATTAACCTATTCATTTGGAATTCTGAATAACAAATCCGGTCCAGGCAGTTGCTGTAATAAAATATTTAAAAGCCTTGCTTTAAAATATTCCAGAAAAATGAGGAAATTGTGTTAAAAGCAAAGTGTTGCGAGAGCGGGTGTTGCAATGTTTAATAAGTCCATCTGTAAGTACAACACTGCCTTCCATAGCTCTGGGCCATCTTTCTTACAACCTTTCAAAAATGGATGAACCTTCCCCAAATATTGTAATTATTTGCTGCTTGGAAACAGGCTTTAGTTTCTTAAAGGATATGAAGCATTTTATGTGGATTTATGGAGTATGCTGTATTAGTCCTGCCCTTGAAAAAAATGCATATTTTTAAGAAGAAAAAATACTGAAATACAGTGCTTGTATCTTATGAGGAGAATTCTTCATTGATGCTTTGAGGTTAAAATCTTTTTATATTCTTGAACTGAAATAAATAAAATGATTGTTTCCATCTTCTTACACACACACACATAGTGCAAAAAAACTAGAAAAAATAAAATATCTACATATGTATAAAAGTGGCTAACACTATAGATATATTCACCACTCATGACACCCTAGTAGCAGGGGTAAATGTCTACAGTGTGCCTTTGGCCACATACATAGGGGCAGAATGGTGTTGGGTTGCTTTTGTATCCTGGGAATTCCTGGGGCTGACAAAGTCTCCAGAAGAAACCCGCTTCCCCTCTTCTTAGGATCACGTTTCTCTTTCTCCGGGCAGGGTGCTCTTTTGCCATTGCCTACTTCCCACCCACTTAAGACTGTCTGGGGCTAGCCTAAGAGCAAAAGCTTTGGGTAGCCTACTTGGAATGTTTGCATGACTGTTGACAATGTGCATAGACTGAAGATTTTGTTCCCACAGATCCCTCTTTCGTCCCTAGATACACCTTTAGTGTCACTCAGAATGTCTGTTGGTTATGGATGTATCAAAGTGTTCCACAGGCCAACACATATCAGAAAAAAGTACTTAATAACTGCATTGTGTATATAAAATAATTAAATGTATGAAATTACAAAAATATTTGTACGCCACAAAGTCACAGTTAAAGTCTTGGAAAGGTCCTACCCTTGAGCCACACCTTTGACCACATCTTCTAAAACTAAGGTGCCCATCATTGACCATTGAAATGTTGGGTAGATGTTAGCTTTAAACCACTTTAAAGTTCCTTCTCGGCTTTGCACTTTAAAATTATTCATGCTGAGTGATGTGAGTTCATGATCAAGCTCTCCTTCTGCATAGCCTTCATATTAATTTGTATTACAACCTGGCAAAGGGCTAATATAGGGCTATATGTCTCTTAGCCTTCCTGTCTCTCTACCAAAAGGAGATGCTTTCATTTTGTAGAACACACAAAACCAAATGTTTCATTTCTCCTGTTATTTTTTGGGGCTGGTGTTGAAAATTGATAAAGTAGATAAACTGAATTTCAATAGGAGTAGCCATGTGATTTTTGTACAGGTGCATGGACAGGTGTTTTTCTCACAATTTCCCTTTGCACGTTCTGAGGTAGAGGCTCCTGAAAGACAATGAAGGAAGGAAAGAGGGAAATGCTTCCCTCAATGTATGAGAACCTGTAATTTAGGCCTGGACAAGGCAAATGTTAGGCCATGTTGCTGGTCGTTGGAGCAAGTGGCTGCACATACTAATCTTATTGATTCATATTGCTAAAGGATTTGATTAGATTATTATGGTTTTAACCCATGTTCATGGAATGAAAAAGGGGGCACAACCCTCAAACAAACCCTGCAGGTCTCCAGATCTGTTAAATTCAGTTCACTAGGTTAGTGTATCTATCTTTTAAGATGATATGCATACCTTGGAACTTTCTGTGTTTGAACTGCAGGTCAACACCCGAATCCTTCGGGTCGCAGGAGCGGGGTCTTGACACGTCCCACTCCCTGCCCATTTCCCCTTAAAATGGGGATGTTTCCCACAATGCCCCCTCTACTGCGAGCAGGCATATAACATCAATACGGCAATCTGCCTCCAGATTTATGTCAGAGGAGCTCCCATCCTAGAATATGCCACTGGAAACACTCGTAACAGTAATCCACTGATTAACACATGGTTTAAATTGCAAGGATATCAGTCTTGTTTAATCCTCATAGTTTATAAATTGGCAAGAAGCAGTACATAAAAAAATGTTCAATACTTTTTTCATAACTATACTTTAAAATGGAGATAAACTATATCATTCTACTCCATGGGGTTGTATAGCGACAGAGTATGCTAAAGGATAGCTTAATCAACCTTCTCTTGCAGACCTTTGATCTGTAGTTTCAGGAACAAAACCTGGCATTTTCAGGCGGTCAAGCTTAATAAAATGCAAACGAAATACCAGCTTATTTTGAATGATGATGCTTGAAACCAAAACAATTTTTATCAGCAGCCATCACAAGTGAAGGAGTCAGGACCTGGAGATGTTCAAATGCAAATGCCGCTTTAGATACCATTATCGTCACAAAAATGAACCATTTGGGAATTTCTTAACAAGATTTAGCTTTGGCATTATCTTGGTCTATTTTTACCTTTCTCTCACCTTCTGTATTTAAATGGCTTATAGATATATAAAACAATAAAAAAACGTATAATTAGACCAGATTTACATTTTTTAGGCTGACAATGACATTATATAACCAATTGACCTTTTGTCTGATGTTTTAAGATGTTACTGGGTTTGCTTAATGCAGTTTTCGGCCATTTGTATTGGCTGGATGGTGGTCTTTACTTTTTTGCTTAATGTCAAGCTGTGAAGCTTCGTTCCTCTAAACAAACCACCCAGATTAAGTGCACTTCCATCAGGAACAAGAGGCAATACAGTGATAAGAGAGTTATAAAAGCTGACCATAATGTAACCTAATGCTAGCTGGGCTAATCAAGTGTTTATTAAGCTTGGCCTAAACAGGACCACCCTAGGGATTCCAGCGCCATAACTATACTCCCAGTGTCCCTCACCACCTTCATGCACTTGCCTGTTAGGCAGCTGTCTATTGTGCTCATATGGTAGGACCAACCAACCAAACAAGTAGTCACCAAATCTACAAAGTGTTGCAGATTTTTTTAGCATGATTGGATAGATGAAGTGATGTTTCTTTCTTTAGAAGGTCTTCTAAATACCCCAAAGTATTGCTACAATTGATTTGTGGCATGTCTAAATAGGCTGAGACTTTCCACTGTTCCCCTTTCCGGTATGAATCTTATCGGGATGCTGAGATGGTCAGGGAAGCAGATTTCTGCCATAACCCTACTGCTATACTTGACTTCAGATAAGAGCTGTCAGCTATAGTCTGCAAATAGAGCTCCTATCTTAGAACATAGCCACCGGTAACCTCTCCCTGATCTTCCGATACTATTACTAACTCTCCTGAACATGTTATCTGGAACTCCTGTTCATCTCTTATAATCCACAACATTGTGCGAGTTCCTTCAACACATGCAGTATTTTCTAACGCAGCTTGTCTTGTTCCTGTGTATGACACCGATTACCAAGAATTGGACGTTACACATAATGGAGCGTCGAAAGTAGGTTCTACTGATAAAGCTGCTAACAGGTTTGTAAGGTGAGTATAGAACCATTTGCGGTCAGCACACAGTGAAAAATAACACAACAAATTCTTCTTCAACCAAGCATACGGTACATTCAGTCTAGAAATGTCTAGACAAGAGAAATAAACACTGACGTTACGATTGTTGTTTACAATTCAGATGCTGCATATTGATAGTGTGTAGACATTGTGTACCAGAGTGTGGGGTGCATTGCCACAGGGTTAATGCCCACATAACATAGAGCTGCCTTTCTTCCTGTGCAAAACGTGTTAACCCTGTGAGTACTAAGTCATGTATTGCACTTTGCTAATGTACACTTGAGGTTACTTTCTGCTTTTCGTGGCTTTGTTGTTGTGTAGCTTATTTTATTTATTATTGTGTTAATTTAAAAAAAAACAGTAGCTTTAATGCCATAGCCACATAATGTCATACCAACCCCCTACCTCAGTGCTTAAATAATCTGCATTCCTGACTCCTTCCGGGAAGCAGACTCCGACAGTGTCTTAAGATCGCCATGAGTCGCACCATCACCTCACCCATTTATGATTAACTGTTCTACCCCTAAGGTTTCCCCTCACAAACCCTTCGCTCAGCACATTCCTTATCTGCTATCAAGGGACTGTTTACTGCAGCTAAAACTCTTAAGCGCCTTGTCTCAGAGACTGATGGGGGTAATTAAGGCCTTCTTTGCGGCTCTTGTTCTCCACCGTTGGTTGCGTAAAGGGGGCTGTTGACGCAGGAACAGGTTCCCAGAAAGGCTAATTCAGCATTTTCAGTGCTCAGAAATGGATACCTTTGCTGTGTTTCCTTCATCACCTTTGGGTTGTTGTTATTTTCCTTGCTGCTTTTTCTGACATCACACGTTCGGGTTACTGAGTTGTCCATGGGGCGATGTCCTGCAGATTCTGCTGATGGGAAAAAACATGTGTGTGCAAAACAGCCTTTCCTAATGGCGATATCACTTATTGATTGTGAAGTTTAATTAAGGCAGTGGGGTCTTTAAGGTCACCTGGAGCTGGCCCCTTCCACCTGTAAAAAATCACTAGGATATTATTAAAGCTTGCAGTGCAAGACACTAATATGTAATATGTGTTAGGCTTATATGACAATGGCTTTCATATAGCCTATTTAAAATTTGATTTTGTTAGTTGGTTCTCTGCTGGGGCAGCCATTGTGCTATAGCTAAACCGTACTGCACTGACATGACCTAGAACCAAATCAACCATCAATGTACTTTTCCTGCAGTATACTCCTTGGAATCCTGAGATTGACAAGGTACCGCTGCTTAGCATTCCTCAACCATTCGTAATTCAGTGGCATGGACCAATTTACCAGCATCCCCAGTGTCCCTGACCACAGACACGGTATTCAGAGCTCATGATAGATGCAGTTTGATGCAGGGCAGTATCCAGAATTCATGAGCGTCGATGGTTGCTCTGGGTTCTAGACGACCTTGCGCTAGACAGGGCTGTGTTAAAAGGTAGTGATTTACTAATGCAAGGGAGAGTTATCCCAAGGCTGGCATATTGTACAGGCTTATCTGTAATGGGAAAAGCTGTATGCGTATTAGGGCAGGACAGGGGACTGATCACTTAACCACTTCTAGGCAGCACATCTTTGTATGTGCTATAGTGTCGAGATCGGTATCACCATCTGCACCATTTTTATCTGCTTTATAAATACATTTAGGCTTAGTGTAAATATTGGAGCTATGGAGGTGTGAACGCTGATTTGCCTAAACAAATGATGTTGAGCAAATAAACATTCACTTGGAAATAACCTTCACTTGCAGAAGATCTGGCCAAAGGAAGGTTATTTCCACACCTTTAGAGCAAGTGACAATGTTTGGTAAGTGGTGAGGAGCTGTGGAACTATCATAGAAACATAGAATTTGATGGCAGACTAGAACCATTTGGCCCATCTAGCCTGTCCGTTATACCTGCTGTAAAAAAATTGAAGCCTAATCAGTCCTTGGTTTTGTCTTTTATGATTTATTTTGTGATGAGTTATGCCCATCCATTAAATTCCCACAGTGTATTAACCTCTACCACTTTTCCAGGTATCATTCCACCTTCTTACGTCTAAAGCCTTTCTCATACATAGATCCCAACTTTTGAAATATGTAACCATGACCAGATGCAATTATCATTATTATTGATAATAACACATTTTTATCGTTCATGTATTTGCATTGAAAAAAATCCAAAATATAGAGCAGCCATAGTGCTTTTCTGATGAATCTCATAATAGACAGGCTTTTTAGTAACGTTGCTTGAAATGTCATGTATTGACTGGAAGATCATTTACATAAGCCAAATGCCAGTTCATGAAATGTTTTACAATTACAAAAATGCTATTCTGTCAACATTCAGCACATCAAAAATGCTGATTATGCCTCTGGTGGTATAATTTCCCTTGAAGTGTGCAAAGTAGTTACATGCTGTTACACATAGCCCCCCACTTGCCATTTAAGAGTTCATCACCATCCTAACTAAACAGGTAAATATGGTTCCCGCTCTCCATGGCTTCCTCTTTCAGAGACATGGAGGCTAATAATGAATTTATGATCCTGATAAAATATTGAGACAGGAATATGAAAAATGCAAAAAGAAGGAAAGTGATTAAAGCGTCCGAGAGTGGAGAGAGAGGGACAGTGTGAGCACAGAGTTGATTAGCATTAGTTCCAGACAGAAGTCAATCGAGTATACATGGCGTGACATACCATATCAATAGAATCCCTGTTCTGTATAGTTTATATACTGTATGTGTGTATATATATATATATATATATATATATATATATATATTACACGGGATATTTTAAAGAATACTGAGTTACAAAGTCTACAGACTCACAGTTCTTTTAAAGTGACTTAAAATGAGTTAAATACAAAGTATTGTACAGGGTGCTCTCTGCCCTGGGAATTCTGGAGTATCTTATTTCCAAACTAGACTTCCAGTGTTTGCTTTTCTCCTGCTTTAGGGCTTTACAAGAGTAGATTTTTGTGATAGATAAGTTGTGCCCCCCTTTTTTATTTTAAGAAATATGGTTACTGTTAGTGAAAAGGGGATCATTGTTAAGGCCTCTGCTCAGGGACCAACATTTCCTCAAAGTAGCCTTGTGTATAACATGGACATACTTGCCATGTGTCCCTAATTAGGAAAGCCAGTCCTTTCCTTCTGTCTCTCTTTGCTATATTTATTGTTATTTATGTTAGGGCTGTAGAACACCAGGCAGACACCCTAAAAGAAGGGAGAGGAACAAGGTACAGAGGACTTTTGGTCCCAAGGTGGAAGACTCAAGCTCCCTGAACTAGTTTGTTGGCTGTGGCCGATGGTGGATATGAGACACTATGATGTGCAGTAGGCGTGCGTCTTGTCCCTGTGCTTCATCTGATGTACGTTCAGCTCTGTGCCGTGACACGGAGCAGCTGTTGGCAAAATCCCTGTCACTTCTCAGAATGCAGAGGTGTCACATGAGAACACCATGAGCTGAGATGCAGAACATCCCTAAGCATCACATGGAAATAGAAGAAGATCACTTAAACACACGCAAGCGAACAGCGGTTTCGTTTATCTTCTATTTGCATTTTGAAAACTTGTTGTAATTGTGTAGAAGTACACATTTAGTGGAGTAAAGGCAGAATCATCTCACGTGTAGTTTTTATACAGCAGCTGTTTGCTTTGATTGTTAATGCGATTTATATATGAAAGGAACCATTAATTGCTCATAGAAGCAAACAACACCCTTTGCACATGGCTGGGTCTTTATCAAATTGTGTCACTAACCTTATTAATTAAACGTACAGTATGTTCACCAGATGGGTGAAAAATGTTTTTCAAGGTGTTAAACACCCCTTTGGCTACGTAAGTCTTAAGGGGAACTTATACTCCAAAAGAGCCTGTGGTCTAATTTGTTTATGTGCAATGTCTTGTACTTCATGCCACATAAGGTTATTTGGGGCAGCCTTTTTAACAGCTCTAGTATAGCACCCTGTAGTCCAAGCCCGCCTGTGTGATATATTCTTATTCAGTGAGGCTTACGTGACCGGTGCCATATTTTCCTGGACACGTCACATGTTGACCAGCAATGACTGATGTCTCACCGTACCATCCATACCATGTAGGGGAAACGGGTTTAAATCAGGGCTTTGCCTTACCGTGCTCTGAATAGGCTGTTCCGTTGTATTCTCCTGAAAGGTTGACGATTTAATGTTGTGAACTATAAGAAGAGCAAGCAGATCAAAACAAGCCGGCTGGGTTAAAAATGGAGAGCTCAACCATTCAGCAGGATAATGAAATCCTTGCTCAGACCGCGATTGAAATGATGACTTTTGCATGCAAGCCTGACCTGCAAACCAAAAATAAGTCAAGGTGCTGTTATTTCTTAACAGTAGCAATGTGAATCCTTAGTGCAAACCACTTAAGTAGGGGCAGGAAACCTTATACTTTGCCAAAGAGCTAATAATCATACCTCCTTACCGAGTAAGAAGAGGTTATTACATCCAGGTGCAACTGCGAGCAGCAACAGATAGACAGGCTTCTAATTCTCTTGCCTGCTAGTAACAAAAAGTTGGGTTTAACTTGTTAGAGAATTGGATAAGAAATAATTTTGCAGCCCTTTGTGAATGCCAAAATAGTCTAAGAGGAGGTTTGGTATTGAAGTACAAAAGCACATACACCCCAACATTTAAAGCTAACAAAGATGGACACTTTATGGGATGTGATTAGAAGTGTGGATGGGTGGCAGGTCTTTACTGGGGCTTTCTATAGTAACTTCTCTCCTATTTATGGCTATTTATGTAAATTTTATGTAACATTTATTTTATGTAAAATGTAATGCAATTACACATCTTCTGCTATAGATATACACACTATTAATTATATAATTATAGACACTTGAATGCCCTCCTCAACATACACACTGGCACACATTTGTACACGCACCTACACATACTAACACTAGCATATACTTACTCATACTCACTAACACACGCTTACACATATACATCCATGCTAACGCACAAACACATACACATCATGCTCACATATACACACACACTTATATATTTTTTCTCATACTACCATTCTATCACTGGCCAATTTGCCGCTGGGTGATGTAACCCTGTTACGTGACTCTGGTGTATTCCTGCCTCCCTGTGGGTGTACCAGGTCAGACCAGCACTTTGAGAACAGGATAAAGTCCTGTATCTGTGAACTACTTTTTATAGGTTGGTCACCGTATCTAAGAATTTATTTTCATTAACGTTCCCTTTACTAAGCGAGCCCACATGCTGATGTCATAATGAAGAATTGCTTTAATAGCAGGCCTTGGGTAACTACCTACAGTCTGAATACGTGTTTACAAATTCTTCATATCAGCATCAGCGTGTCTTCTATTAGTAGACGTCAATTGGACAGGTACCAGTTCCCATATTTTGTTCCAGACACAATATTTTTTGAATGATGGCTTATTTCTTTTGGTGACTCACTGCAAATAAACACAAAGGATGCAGGATCACATTAGCCTAACAAAGAGAAGAGGTGCTTCAGGAAATAAGAATGGAAGGAAAATATGTTTGGTTGTAAGAGCTGAAAGCCATGTTGGACATGCAGCTACATTGCAACAAATAGGGCCTTTAAGTGCTATATGAACTGGGATCATGGTATTTTGTAGAGTGAACAATTTAAGCTTTGACGCAAAAGGGAAGGTTGGCCTTGGGTCCCACATCAATGCTTTGTCCTTTTAGGGGGTCACTTGGATAGCATGGCGTAGTTTTTTACAGTCTGCTAGAAAGCCAAATTAAGAATCTCATGACTTCCTAAGTATCCTGCTTAGTAACTACTGCACTACTTGAAATGTCTGCTACATCAATAAATACCAGGAGTTTTTGGTAACTATACATTGGAATACATATATTAAACCTCACATATATTTAAACTGGCCATTGAGGAGTTTTACCCACCCCGATTAATGTGCTAACCCAGAAAATATATGCAAAGTGAAGCTAGTGATTTATTTAATAAAATCAACGGTAGTCTCAGATGAGAGTGACTATTTTTAAGAAAAAAATATCAAATCGTTTTTATAGCCCCAATGAAGCCAGCATGTACACTTAATTGACAAGTTTTCTTTAAACATTTATATTGAAGTCTGGCAGAGAGATTTCATTTAATAATCCTCCTGTTGACAGAGTACTTAATAAACTTTTGTTAGAACAACAGCTAATGAGGGCTCTCTGATGTACCGGAAATGCTTCATTTTTAATGGGAGACCAAATACTTTTTGTGAAAGAACCAGACTTGCTTCTTGTACAACCTACAAGGTCGGATCTGTGTATGAAAATCCCTTCAAGATAAGTAATTAAAACAGACTGCAAGGGAGGACTACTGCCTCTGATGGCAGCTGTCGAGAAAATGATTAGGAGTTATAGAAATATGTCATCATCTATTGGAAGATCCTTCTATTTTATTCTAGCAGAAACTTTGGAGATTCTTCTTCTTGGTAAGTCTGAGAAACTGATAGGTGCATAATAAAGAGCTACTAGTAGCTATTAGAACTACCAGCTCACTTTGCACTGATAAGGAATGTTGGTATTAGGTAACCCTTACCCAACATGGAGCCATAGGTTCAGCCACAGGTATCCAGAAAAACAAGAAACAGGAGATTGAGACCACCTAGTAGGCTTTGTGTGACAATATAAAGGTCAGACTGAGAAGAAGATCAAGGACAGGCACTGTCGGTAACAGTGTCGATAACAGACAAACACTATGAGGTTATAGGCGATGGTGTGGTTGAGGACCCATATGTGGGATGAAACTATGAAAGTATATTTTGTCAGATGTTTTCAGTGAAACATAACTCCATCTTGGCTTATGACAAAAGATATTGGTTTCAAAGATAGATTAACATTGGAATTTTGAGAAAAGGCACCTGGATACAGTGACCGGAAATGGAGGCAGTGATAGAATGTGTGGGCAGACTCCAACTTGGCTGCCAGGTTGCTGGGAAAAACCCAGGTGGGCAATAAATCTCAGCAAGTCCCACTTCATTCTGCCACAAAAACGCAGCAAGCAACCTTCTTCCTTTTACACATAAATACATATATATATAGATCTTGATGTAGAAATTGGGGTCTACAGCTTGAAGGAGAAATAGAGATGTGATAGAAATATTTAAATGCACACATCTAAAACTAGAGGGTCAGAAGCTTAGATGACGTATCATAGGGAAGTTTTACTTTAATTAAGAGGGTAGATAACGGGAACAGCCTCCCCAGCAGAAATAGTACAGATTAATACTAAAAGGGAATTCAAACATGCATGGAATAGGCATATGGTTACCCTGAATCAAAGACGAGACCAAGGACTGGATTTGAGGTTTTACAGCATAAAGAACGGACAGGCTAAATGGGCCGCGTTGTTCTTATCTAGCATTAAAATCAGTTTGGGTTTTTTAATCCACACAAGACATTTTCTCTGGGTGGAAAACTGTCACACACATTTGCTCATATAATGTATATGGGATAATATATAGAAGGATATGTTGTGTTTGAAGGAGTTAAACTCTTCCACATGGAATTCATTCCTAAGAAGAAAGTACGGCTTTTTGCAGTCCCCTTTATAAGCTTGACTACAAAGAATTCCAATTATTATTTCTTTTTTTGGACCAAATCTCTCTGCTATTTCAAAAGACCAACACTTGGCAGCTCAGCAGAAAGACTGCTTGTTAATTATTTTGTAAACAGCTCTTTGGATGTCTTTGAAGGTGTGCTTGCTTGGTGAGATGTGTAAGTGTGTACATTATGTCCAGCTAAGGACAAACACAGAGAGCCTTTTTTCTTCGAAGTGAGTCCTTTCCAAACCATTTGTTTCCCATAATGTCCTGCTGTTCTGATCATGCCTATGTAGATGAAAAGGTGAGTTTCAATCTACAAAAACATAACCGAGAACCATGTTGCTTACTGCATTTAATTTATTGTATCCAATGAGCTTATTATTGTATAATTACATAATGAGAGAACAACGCAGGTGCAGATACTGTGGTCCATATATCATAACTTAATGACATGTCAGGTAACCCAGAATTCTAAGGACATTTTTAATTAAGAAATTGAGATCTGGGATCTAGACCCTTATCCGGTGAGCAAACAAGTAATGTATGGAGAAATTGAGCTCTGTACTATATAAGAAACCTTCTATTCTTCATACACAGCCAAGATGATTCTATATCCTCATAACATCCAGTAACACTAAATATAGTTTTCTAAACAACCATGTGCACATAGGTTTCTTCTGTAATGTTTTTTTAGTAGTACTTAAGGGTAACCTGCAGGTCATGGTGACTTGAAGGATCTCATCTTCCATAGCTATGGTACTTATTTTACCTGAATTTCCAGATATGGCCACAGGGGGCACATGGTAGAAAAGACAGCCAGGCTTTAATGATTTATTTTGTGGTTAAATATTTGCTGTTATCTCTGATTCTTCATTGAGCTGTTGCTCACTGAAATGTTTAATATAACAGTCAACATATTTTTTTGGCAAAAAACTAATCATAGTCTCTCATACAGCTAACACTATTTTTGTTACCTGCATTAATTGCTTAATTATGTTGTGACTTCATGCTTATACTTTCAGACATTAATTTTTTTTGTTTAATGTTATCACCCTACATGCGATAATATATGAAGTTGATGTTAGGAACTTCTTGCTGTAGAGTAAGGACAAAATGTGAAAATGTGTGCAGCTGCGAGGATCTATAATTTTCATTTACTATGTTATTGGCTTGTACAGATATTTCTGTATAAGCATATAATCCTCATTATGAAACTGACAAGACAATCAACCTGTACTCTATAGCTGGCGTATATTTAAACATGGCGATGCTATTCTTTAATTTATATACTAAGGGTTTTTAAGGGTCATGTTGGTACCCAGTGTGATGCTATTTGTACAGGATCTTGCCATGCTAGCTAATAATGTTCACATGCACAACGACAAATTTGTGTCCAAATTTTACCATTCTCACCAAATTTAACATTGTTCATTGTTTTCTTTCTGTATTTTTTTGGTGTTTCAGATTTGTCTTTTTTTAATTTGTTTACAAAAATAATTTTAGTTAATTTTAAACAATAGGCAACCAATGTCTCCAAAGTCTCCCATACTGAGTAAAGTTTATGGAAAACATGCCAGGTCTGTTGGTTATGTTCTACTATCGCGTCACAAATTACAGATCTATCATGTAAGAACTATACCTATTCTGTTTGTGCTAGATGTGTAATTATTCAACGTAATGTAATTTTAAGTTTAGAGTGGCGTTTAAAAAGTTTGGAATGTGTGATTATTTTTTAGATAACATTACTGTGCTATAGAAGCCTCTACCACCGGGCAAAAACATACAGGAGCCAAGACTCCAAACAGGCTCGGAAATAGCCCTGCTTTTGTACTTATTTCCTTTGTGTTTTATTTTTTTTTGCTTTTTGTCTTGTTGGGTATTAAATTATCACAGAACCAATCTCAGTTGAAGCCGTTTCTAATTAAATTCCATTTTTTTTTCCTTTATCAAAGAGAGAGCTGGGGCACAGGGGCTTTTAAGACTCCTGGCCCTTAAGGACAACTGAATGACTTGTTGCTTTGTTAATTATTTCCAATTAATCAGATGCCATGGCTGATTTAGGGCAATAAATGGATTAGGGAAATAGTTAAATCAGAAACTGTATTTTTTTTAGGTGTAGATTGAGCAGATCCTAGGATTCAGCTTAATGAACCCTACAAGAGTATTCCATGCTGCAATGTTTGGTACAAAATTAAAGCTTTAACCTTCCAAAACTAGATGAGTCTGGGATTCAAGGAAAAGTCAATAATCTCATTTTCTTAAACACATTCCTTATAATATATTTTAAACATACCTTTTTTTAAAGTTTTTAAAAATAGAAATATGTTTTTGCTTATATTCCCGAACTTATAACTGTGTTGATTTTAACTGGTGAAGAATAAATAAGAGTATAGAAGAAGATTATATTTATACACTGTTAAGCCGTTTACTATAAATTTATATTTCATTGCTAATATTTTACTGTATTATTTAATGCACTTTTTGTCTAAGGTTTTCAGCTCTAGGTAATAAAGCCTACAAGTTACATTTTACCCAAACCTTTGCAGAAGGGTATATATATGTATGTGTGTATATATATATATATATATATATATATATATATATATATCATGAACAAAACAGTGGTCCTGGCCTACAGACAAGGAATAAATTCCTTTCCCCATTGAAAATAATTTATTGACTGTATTACAGAAGCTGATAGTTAATTTTCGGTGAGGGATTGAGCAAGGGACATAAACAAGGAAAATGAAAAGTCAGACTCTCTGTTAACGCACAGAAGCTTTATGGATTTTACCAAACATAAACCACGGGGAAAGATCCTACGCAAAGACTCTTTATTTTCATTGCTTTTTGAAAGTCATTCATGGGCAACCAAAGTGTTTGATGTGGGCTCTTGAAATTCTTATGACAATCTCTGGACACTTTCTCCCTTAAGTGCAATTTTGAAACAAATTGAAAAGGGTAATTTTGATGCATAGCCCCTCGTGTGAAATATCTACAGGCATCTTTATATGACTGCCAGTAAATGAGGATGAAAGTTTTGGTAAAACAGTAAAGACAAGGTCTGGAGAAAACAAACAAAAGACTCTGGTAATAACTGTGCCGTAGCAGCGGGATTTAGAGTAGAAGTATAACAGTTCTGTACGATCAAAAGGATCGTATTCAGTGGAAAGCTAGCACTAAGCAGCATGTTATTTCCCGAATATGCCAAATAATTACGAGTAAAGGATATATCCTGGGGATGTACAGTATCCAGATGTGCCCCATTTAGTGAGCATTGGTGGGCGATGGAGTTGGATGATTTGTATCTTTGCCCTTTTCTCGGGTTCTTCCCTGGTGTTATGATATTTGTGACAATAATCTTAAATAATCTCTGTAATTCATGTAGATACACTTTGTATTTATCAAGTATGGAGAAAACCGCCAAAGGGTAGATGCAACCCAAAGCTGGTGGGGGCCCCGGGAACTCTCAGCTCTCATGTAGTTGCAACCCCAGCTGGGTCTGTAGTTACTCCCAGTTGTATTATTTTTCCATTAATTTATTAAAATTTATAACACCTAAAAAGATATTGCATAGAATTGTCCATGGTATTGTTTCGTCCAACCGCTGCCTATCATGGCAGATGATATAACCATATAACCTCTCCCGATATCTCACCATGTTACTCCAGAAAACACCAACTGTAATTACTACAGCTCTGTATGAACTTTGGGTGTTTCTTATGGCCATCAAGGGGAACCTGTGTACTTTTTGTAAATCATATGTCATTTTGGATAAACTCATACACTGCTCCTCCAACTTGTGCAATGTTCTGTCATTTCCCAATACCTTCCAAAAACAATTCCTCCCCATTCATACGCTCGCCTCATAAACATTACATATAAAGTCCAATGTGGGGGTAGGTGAAGACTTTGGACCCTTTACGGGCTGTGCTGCTGGTACTCTTGTGGACCAAACCACATTCATATTCAGTCACTTATGTTAAGAATACGACATCCCGGAGATCTCACTCTTCCTCAGCTAGACATTGTCTGTTCCTCATGCCTGTTTTAGCCATTCGATGAACACATATGCAAAAGTGTATTGATGATTTTGGATCTATTCGTGGGGAGTTGAAGGTAGCTAAATAGCTAATATGTGGGGATCCTGCCTTTTAGGTATCCTTGTCTTCCATACCACTTTTCTAAAGCCTCCATTATTTATTAACCTGGTGCTATTACACAGTGTTACTGCTTTTTTTTTAGCATTGTTTCCATCATTTAACACATTTGGGTTTGTCCATCACCTAACAGCCTGTGAATGTGAGGATTGCTACGTACGTAGCTCCCAGAACATATTGGATATTGTCAATTGCAGAAAATAACAAGGGTTCACATTATTGGGGTACTTAGCACCCTGTAGAACGCTTTGTCACATCGCCTGCTCTGGGCAGCAGCGAGCATTCATTTAAAAAGCTGCCTTGAGAAGCGTCCAGTGTAATGGCAGCTTGGTAATTGCAGGGAAATCTTTTACAACAGACTTATTTTGATCTAATAAAACCTTCGCCCGTGGTTACGCTGCATGCCAGGAATGTGATATGAGATTTGTAATGTACGTGCTAAGATGTGCGATGAGATGGATAAGGCTTAACTGTTCCAAGATCCATTTAAAGACAAGTTGTTATCATTCTAATCAGTATTTATCATTCTAATCAGTTTTTAATCATATTTTCTTTCATTTTTGTTATCTAATGAGGTTTTAAAGTCAAGGGGTTAGGTAATGAGAATTATAGAGGGTCGAAAATAAGGAAAAGCTTCATTGCGTTTTTACTGTGGTTGAGGATATTTACTGACCTATATAGTCAGCCATCAGTACTTCTCGGATTTTATTCTGTACTGTATACATGGAAAAAGTTTATATAGTTTTCTATCGTTTCACATCATTCCAAAAACATACTTCCTGCAATTTTAAACAACCAAAGAAGGAAGGTTAGACGCTTGCCTAATGGCCAGGACTTTACCAAGACAAGACAGTTGATGTCCATCTATAGTAAGCTATAGAAGAAATTATTATTAAACTTGCCAGCACTCAGAACTAGAAAAAGGTTGGTATTAATTCGCCCACATACTATAGCAAATCTGATCAAACCTGGATTCTGAAATATATTATAACCTCAACTATGTTGCACCATTGGCATCCCTGATAAATATGAACTCTGCACCATGATGAATGTTAATTCTGCTGTCTTAATGACACAAAATGTAATCACTATATCCACTGTGGTATTGCTTTATTATCAGTGGGACCACCACCCATTCTAATCCCGCTAATACTAATCAGTATGACTGCTCTGGTTAAATTCAGCTTTAAGTAATGTACCTTGGACATTCCAATGAATGATCTTCACTGCTGATTTGGATAGCCTTTCATTGTCGATGAGGCTCTTCACTCTAATATTTTGGCCTAAGTTGCACTTACTTTTAATTAGTGGACCGCTGCTCTTTCTATGTGACATTGTATTACATTACATCAGGCTTGCTTGACATATCCCCTTTGGCTAAATAAACTGTCAAGTCTATCAAAGAACAAGGAATAATAATAATAATAATAGTAATTTAGCATACCGGATGCCTTGTACCGATTTTTTAAGGCTCAGATATGCTTGTGTTTTGCTAGCAGGGGGATCGGTGATTAGAAGAAGTGATTAAGAGTTAGCTCTGACCTTGTGTTTACCTGTCTTCATCTTCTCAAGGGTAGTTTAATCAGGGAGCAATCAGCACAGAGCACATGGCTGACAATGATATGCTAAGATGCAGAGAGCTGGATAAATACCTTACAAAGAAAACATTTCCTTAGGCTTCTTCTCTAACTTGCTGTTTTTGTGAAAGTATGCTAGAATCTCTGGAAATTCAGCTGTTGTGTCCTACAGTCCCCGTTGTGTTCATTTTAGTGTTCTGACTCATGATTGACATTTATAGACTACACATTTGTAATTGCCAGGTCTTGCATGTCTTTTAAAAGTGATGGTTGGTTTAAATTATCTGCAGGCAATATGTCCACGTGTATTTTTATCATATACTATAGAAGAATCTATGATGAAGTCAATTATGGCACATACCTTCCATCTTCTGTGTGTCTACCCAGAGATATGGTGGAAACGCTCAACCACATGGGAATCGTGTGTAACTACTAAGATGGGTTCAGGCTTTAAAGAAAAAACTATTTTGTTTTTATACATTAGACTAGTTTTGCATATCTTGGGAAATAGTAACTAAACAGCACAACATAATTATCAATCACTGAGGCCAATAGTAGCCAATTCAATGGACCAGGTTACGTGTTTTCTCTGGCTACTCTGCTTCCTACAGCCATTGTGCAGAAAAGATTCCTCTCCACGCATAACGACCTCTAGGAATTACGCGAAACTATTCTGTCGCATAAAAAGGAAAACTTCACACGCAATTTTCAAGGGAGCCGATTATCTTCCACTTCAGCTCCTCTGGGAGTTTTATTTAGTGGCTTTTCTCTGCCTCCTTCAAGGAGAAAGGTCTGTGATCTGTAAAAAAACCCCCAAAAAACAGTCTTTCAGATTACAGAATATGTGTGTTTTGGGAAAATTTTAAAACGTTTGTTTAAAAATGCACTATACTAGATATCCACTATGGGGTCCATACCCATCCTGAGCTGATAGATATTCATTTGTCTTAAATATCTAAACTTTTCCGTAGCCAAACATCTCACATTTGTTTATCCATAATACTGATCTTCTTTATTATCACCATTTATCGTCTAAGTGTCTACATATATCCTGTGATCTAGCACTGTGTAACTGTTTGACTGCATGCCAGTGGTGTATGCTGGCCTAGTCTGACTAGGCCCAGGGTGGCATGCCATGGGGTCGTCAGCCCTTTTGCCACAAAACTTTTAGACAATCATGTTGCCCCCTGTGCATCCCCACTCAAAAGCCTGGTTGGAGAGATCAAATATCTTTTTTGTAACCAGCCCAGTTGCACTATGAAGGTCTGTACATAGCCAGCGCAGCCGCCATAATATCTTTACTCATCACCAGAGAGGACAGTGGCCATGAAGGAAAGCCGTAAGGTGGGAGCGATGCCCTGGGTCGAGCTTAGGGCAGCCCCCAACCAAAATATGTCACTGATGCTCTACCCGGTTCTCTTGGTCACAATCCTCTGTCTCCAGGCATGCGTGTGTCATTTGGCCGCGCAGATAACATCCACCGCTTGAAAAGAAATAATATGTTTTCATTATTTCAGTACTTTAACACATACCATTTATTGTCAAAAATGTATCCTGGTATATAATTACAAGGAAGCCTACAATAACAGTTAGTTTGGATCCTAGCCACGGATGGTTCTAATGCAACCTGTGAAGTTTGTGGGGTAAAGGAGAAATGTTGGTGTAGGTGGTTCACGGTTTCCTAATCTTGTGTATAATTTTTATTTCATGGAAAAAATGTGATGGATTACAGTCCAACCACATTCCCAATTACCTGGTGCGACAAGCTGAATTAAGCATTGATTTAAAAAAAAAAAAAGCTAAAGAGATAAATGTGAATTTTTCTCACAGCTCCCACGTACTTCCCATCCAGAAATCATTTTTCTGCCTTATGATGTGGTCAGCACATCATGTGTTAATTAGGAACAAAGGAAAAACCCGATTCAATACACAGCGTGCACAGCTCACTGAACACACCAAATGTTAAAGGGGCACACAAAGGACAAATCAAAGATAGCTTTGACCAACACAGACTCTGCGGGGTGCTGTTTAGACTAAAATAATTAGCATTTTTTGAGTTGATTGTTTTAACAATTAGTAGATCTTAACGACGCAACTGATTACTCATCTTCTACGAGGTGTGAAGGAAATTGCCACAATAATAATGAAGAGTGCATGCTGGCTCTGAATATAGATCACAATCACGTATAGGAAAAATCCCCTTCATTTCTGGCATTATAAGTAATGGCACACAGATAAATAAATATAACCATACCTGGGAACCTCTGAGCTCGGGCTACCCAGAGCCTTCTCTTGTGGGATGCGGCCAGGACTGCCCACTGATATCAGTGGATGGTCCTGGTGGCATCAGTGGGCGGTCCTGCTGACGTCAGGGGCATTCCTGCTGATGTCAGTGGGCGTTACTGCTGACATCACGGGAAACATCCCCATTTAAAGTGGAAATGGCAGCGGGGTGTGTCAAGACCCCACGACCCGAAGGATTGGGGTATTGACCCAGAGAACCGGTGCGATCTCCGGTCCAACCTGGGGAGTTCCTAGGTATGCCTATAAGTAATATTAGTACCTATTTGGCAGCCCTAGGTATGCCTTCTCAACACCTCCGCATCCACCATACTCTATTTAATGATGCACAACGAAGGCTGACCCAGCAAGGCACGGTGCTTCACAGTGTATATGGGTCAGTTACCGAGTATTACTTCGGACCTGATGAAGGGAGAATAACTCTCGATAACTCTCGAATACTCTGCAATACTCTGTTTTTTGATATTGGGTCAGTTACAAAGACCTGATCACCCCAATTGGGCCATGGCATACTGGGTAGCCTGATAACCCATTAGGGCAAACTGACCCCGGTTAGGCGGCAGAGGGGACCCACTTGAGCTGTCAGCCTAGGCTTAATCAGTTAGGTATTCTGCCTGGCAGCAACATGTTGTACTTCTATTTTCAAGTGTGTCCTGTGTGTACAATTACAAAGAAACATAAATTAATAAGCTACCCACTTGAAATTACAATATTTGAACATTAAATGAACAACCGTTTCAATTTGCATATATAATAGTTCAGTGGGTGCAATAAATATTTCACATTTTATAACCGAATCATACATTTCACTGTTTTTGCTAGAGTCAGTTTTGCGCCTGAGTTCTTATGATTTGTTTTCTAATTTCATTGTAAAGTAACCACATTCATCCAGATAAGAGATAAGTCCCTGGTCCTGAATGGTGTATACTCGGATACATTCGTATGGGACAGCACAAAAGGTTTAGATACCAATAGTACTATTTTAGACACCTAAATCTATCTATCTATCTATCTATCTATCTATCAATGTATATACCTATGTATCTGTCTCCATACCCACTATTCCCGCATGCTGTTTATATGCTGTGAATCCCCGTATAGCAGGGAGAGTCTGTTCTGCTGCGTCTGACAGCAATCGCGGTCCCCCGAGAAGCCTGGCTGTCTTCAATGTTTCTGACAGAATCTAAAGCTCGCTCAGCGTCTGATCCAAACGATGAGCACTTTACAAAGCAAAGATTTCCTTCTCTTTTTTCCCCCCTCCATCCCCAGTTAATAATTGATGTCTTATCTACAAATGGCAATTTGTGTTGAATATGCATGTGAGCAATTAACGTGTGTGTGTAATTAAAACCCAGCTCTGGGGCTTTGGAAACTTTTTTTTTTACTTTCCATGGGTTGAAGTCCTTCCTAATTTAAGCTCTTGGTTGGCGTTTGCAGCGTGCTGTAAATCAATATTGCAGGCACGTTTAGCAGTCACAATACATTTGGGAGGGACTGTATTGATTAAGTAATGGAAACTTATACTTCCACGAAACGAAAAGGGCTACAAGTAAAGGTTCCTTGCATTATTTCTGTATACCAACAGCTGCATAACTTAAGACAGTTGCGGTAGAAAATTTTCAGCTCCATTGTTAGGCACTTTTTGCTAGAATCACCCAAAATCCCATCCCACACACACACACACACTTTTTGGGGGGAATTGTGCCATATCATTGAAAAATCACTACCCTGTCTTGAATTTATGACCACACCTGGCATACAAAGAGTTAATGTGTTCTCTTGTTAGCCAGGAAGAGTTTGCAAATCCAGATTAATGGACGTTTTCTAGTATATCTTCCATAATCTGATATATTTATAAATAGCGTATTCATTTTAGAAACCTCCCCTCCGTAGAAGCGATCCTTCTTTAAAGCATGTGCTTAGAAGTGAGAGTTTGTGGCGTGCTGCTTTATGGCTGAAATCCATCAAACTTCCGAAAAAGTGCTTTAGACGGAAAGCGGCTTTTTTGATTTCTGTAAAGGGTCTCTGTCATCTTTCAGTGTGGATACCTTACTTCTGACCAAAGGTCTTCTAGGTACCCTAATGGGCAGCTGACAATCCCCCCCCGCACATATCCTTATTTCATCCACTCTAATGAGAGCGCGCCTCCAGCTGGCACGATGGGATGATTAGCTGCGAGCGGGGATGGCAGTGCTGATTGCACGCATTGGACAGGTGTTGTTTAATCAGCGTATCCAGCACCCTGGCCAAATGTTCCCTCCTTGGCATATCTCAGCTCCCTGCAGACGCCGAGTAGCAGATCCCCACACATCTCCGACGACAGAGTATTCAAACAGGGAAAGAAGACGAGTGTTTAGAGATTCTGGATGTTTTCCAGAATTTAACATTTTGCTGACAGGTATGAAATGGTCCCTCTGATTATTACAGAAAACCACTCTGATCAACCCCAGCCTAAATGATACATGCTGGGGATGCTGTGAGCTAACCATGCAGAGACTGCCAGGGCGGTACTGGTTGCCTAAATTTTTTTAATCAGTAATATATATATACTAATACACAATACTTGCTTCATGTACCAAGACTATTCTTTTTTTTTTTTGCACATGAAATTGACACCAAAAAAAAGAATGCGGACACACTGGTTCTTTATATAGTAACAGTTGTGACGTACAATAAAGTGTTGTACTTGTATCACTATAGACAATAAGATCACAACAGTTTACAATCTACAGAAGGAAAGTAAGTGTTGCTGTAACACCTCTTTACAAAAAAAGTTTAAAAAATCCACAAAACTCTGCACGTTCCATGTGAATGTAAAAAAACACTATGCCGAGTACAAAAACCAAAATTAAATTACAATTGTGTCATTATAGACACTGAGTTCCAACATGCAAAGATTAAATGTAATTCTAGCTGGGGATGTGCAGATAAGGACGCAGGGTATATCACTTTTTAATCTGGCTGGCTGCCATTCTCAGATTTATAGGAATGGGTCAGAGATCTTTCTATCCTGCTCCGACATGATTCAATAGGATTAAAACATTTGTGGCTGTCTCTCTAACCTATGCAATTCATACCCCGTGTGACATACAGTCATACAGTACCTAGATTTAACATTAATGTGAGTATTTTATACTTTTCTACTTATTTCGAGGGAAAACTGTTACACAAATCCAACCCACAGTGGAAGCATTATCATTAAGTAAATTAAAGCTTAATCAAGATTTTAAACATAGGAGGAGGTAGGTAACTATAATGTATGTGAACACAAAAAAATAACACTTTACTAGTGTGAGGTTATACTCCCTTTTTAATATGACTATTGTCCTCTACCTCCTATTAGTTGCTCTGTGCATCCTATAAATCCAGTAGTGGCAACTACCTCAAAAATATTAGCAGGTAAATATCCTCTCTACGTGAAGGTGTGTTAAGCCATATATGTTGTATATTGTTTACAACTTAATAAAGCAGATCTTTCAGGAGCAGACACTATGAGCTCTAGAACCTGGATACTTCACTGTGGCCCACAGAGCAACCTATCATCTTCTAAGGTCAGAAACTTGCCACTTCATCTTGGAATACAACCTTGGATCAGGGGTGTAACTAGAAACCACAGCCCCCTGGTGTGAAAATCCTTCTCCCCAACTTCACCAAGCAACATGTCCCACAGTGTCACCTTTGCCCTAAACAGCTTGTCTGTGCCATCGTTGCCCTCAAACAGCTTGGGGAGACAGGAACAAGGGGCTGCCCCCTAGAGGCACCTGTAGTTATGCAACTGCCTTTGATCTATTGTGATCTTCTTAAAGTTGTTAAAGAATTTAGACTTGAAGCACCTCCTATACAAGCTGCCCTGAGCTGACCCTGACATCAGTGTATCATTACTGTACGAAAGAGGAGAGTCTGGAGTATTTATGGCACAGACTATGTGTGTATGTTTGTGTACATTCATGCCTCGGGAAAGTGAAATGATAAATGTGATGTGAGTCATCTTATGCATACCAAACATTTTGTAAAGCAGTTTTATTCATGTGATGGCTTCGAAGTGGTTGTGGGAAGTTAAATGCTATCATAACAGTGCAGTGCTGTTCTAATTATAGGATAAGGTCAAATATCAAATGATGCATCACTGTGTTTGAGTTTTAAAGAAAAAATGTTTCAAAGATTACACATTTTTCTGTATGGAATGCAGGGGAAGGCTGTCAACCTCCCCCTCAGGAAGAAAGCCAGGTGAATTGGCCCGATTACATACAGTAGGTAGCCAAGCATACATCTGGCTCTGTACTCACCAACCTGTCCTGCATGCGTTAACCAAAAGAGAGTGAATGCAAAACCAATCAAATAAGCACAGAAGGATTCAGTCATGGTGCAAATGATGCCTAAATGCTCCCCTGGTGGCTATATGTGGAACTGCAAGCTAAACACACACAAAAAATAAGCTTCTGTCAACGGCCAAAATCTCCAAATCAGAGTGGCACAGGGAACAATCAGTCACCTCCCACCCCTGTCATCCTCTCCCAGATTAAATTATGTTTTGTTTATTTTATTTTTATTATTGTTAGCAGACAGAAGCCATTTATTTCCCTTTGTATGTTCTCTGGAGAACATTCACTGAGCTGGATTTTGCTTAAGACATGGCAGAAAGATAAGAGTGCAAGTATGAAATGCTCCTCTTTGGTGTAGTCCTTTAATTTGGTGTAGTCCTTTAATTGAATAAATCAAGTGGTGCAATCTCTAGTTTCATGGCCAGGGTATTTAGATAAACCTCCCCTCAGGCTTCATTGGTCCTGTGCTGATCAGTGATAGTAATTAGGAATCTGCCTTTCCTTTGTTCTAATTCTTTATTGCTTCAACAAGCACAGATTCATTTGTGAACATCAGTGGAGCCAGAAGGTCATGCTGTGGTCATTTTAGCATAATGACCAAGCCAGCCGTTTCCAAGACACATTTGTTTTACGCGCTAATCCAAGCAGCGCCATTAACAGAGATATTGCCAGTCAGCATCTGTGACAGTATTGGCTAGTAATTATCTCTCTTTTAACCCCTGAGCCAACATAGCTCATATATATATATATATAATGTCGAGTTACTTTCAGTTTCTTGAGTGGTTTGAGAAATTCTCTGATAGATACGGGGTAGCAGCCCCTTTGCTTTTGAAAATGTTATTAAAAATCATTTCAATAAGTTTACTTTAAGTGAAAAGCCATGCCATTCACATGAAACAAGATGATCAGAAAAACAGAGGCCTGTTGGACTGCGGCTCCAATTGTGATGATGGTCATTGTCCAAGAGCAAAGGGTTTTGGCTCTATAGTCAACATCTTTCCAACATCTGAGGTTGCTGGCTGTCTTCAAGTTACTCAACCGTGATATTTGAATTCCTTTCCAGTGGTAATCTGGCCAAGTAACACTTACTAATTTCCTTTGTGCCCCCTCCGTTTCCTGACAGTTCACTAATATTTCGGATACAGACGACGTTTAGTAATTGGTGAGCGAGCAGTTCTTGCGCAGAATCTTAGAGTTTTCCTGCAGGCCGAGCAGTGGGTGTCTGTGTGTCTGGACTCCTTGACACAGCTTAGTCTGCGGCAGGGAGCCTCCAGCCTCCTCTAACCTTATTTTACTTTTACCATTACAAATTAGCTCATATTTCCACTACAGACTCAATCCTGCTAATTAATTCAGCAGTAGTCTGCGCAATGCTGCACAGGAGAAATCCACTGTCCAAAGGCATTTGAGTTGCATCTGTTCACAAACAAAGGGGAACATATTTAACAATGCTACAGCTGAATTCTGCTTCGTTGTCCTAGAGGAGAGAGACAGGAGAGCCAGGGGCAGGCTTTGACACGGAAACATCATCATTTATAGTTGGGATAAGACAATGTTACCGAGCAAGATTTTTCCACATTCTGCACGATAAATGGTATTGATCTGGGAATTATTGTCCACGGCTTGTCTAGTCTAAAGAGTTAGCTCGCACTGAAGGATCGGGGAGAATGCCCGAATTATTCTCCAGGAAATCCTAGCTCTAGAAGCACACTCTGATCATAGTAAAGAAACCGTACACATCTTATTTCCTAACCTCCATCGCATAGCAGGCTTGTCCAGTAATGATGAGGTTAAAGGCTGCCCTCGATTTAATTTTCAGTGTACAAGGCAGATGGTCAGCTCATCATGGAAACCTAATGTGGTTGTGGACGTTAAGGTTATTAATACTGACATACTTCTAATGTCTTTTTAATTTGCATTTCATTTTTTGAATTTTGGCCTCCTGCTGAATGCTAATTATCTTGCACTGGAAAAAGATGAAATGGCTCCTACTCACCTCTAATAGTTATCGATTTTTGTTATGCAAGCCCTGGTTGTGAGGATAGGGACTCTGGCCAACAGACCTTACCTTCAGAGCTTACAATCTACTTGACATAACAGTAGCTCATGCCAGAATGAATATTTCGGAGGGAATAATTTGGTGCCTCCAGCCACACTAATTGCAATACATGTCATAGGCCTCTGTTATGTGTCATGTTTTAAAATGAAGCATTTTATAATGATTTTTAGACAGATTGCTGCTCATCCATCCTCTGGGCATAGCAGAGTTTGAGAGACGCATATTCTTTTGGGGCCCCTTTATTTTGGCACAACACAGCCCAGCAGCCTTGGAATGATAATGATCCCAATATGAACACCAAGGTCATGGATGTTTTCAACAACGTGGAGAAATTGGGTGTTTTAATGATGTTTATGATTACATTTGAAAACTGTATTAAAAATGTGTTCTTTTAAACATTAATATAATCTTTATTATTCTGCATCATTCCGTGGTGATTTTTCCTAATTGAATTCATGCGTTATAATGATAATGGAAACTTTCCACAGCTACTCCTTGAGCACTCCTTCTCCTTACCGGCTGCAGAAAAGGGGTATGTCTGAGACAAGGGGCACTGCTAGGCTTAAACAGACATAATAAGGATCAAGGTGTGGGCTGAAACTCCACAATACAATCTGAGAGTCCCAACGTATAATCATAATGACTGCAACAAAGACTGTTGAAAGCTATTTCAACCCCTTCATTACCCTATAGACGTGCAGGTACCTCTACAAAAAGTGTGGCAATACTATCCTTAGGATGTATCATATGTGGCATCCACCAAAAGATCTTTGGAGCAGTGGAGAGATCGAGAAGGGTCTGTCTAGCGATTGCTCCCTGCTGGCTGGTCACATGCATTAAAGGGCTATGGAGCCCTGCTTGCTGATCACAGTGTGATCAGTATATGGAAGATTGGATAGAAGAGAGTGAGAAACAAAGAGAAAAAGAAAAAAATAAGAAAAAAATGTGCTATGAAATAAAAATGAAAAATAAGAGAATAAGTGAACAATACAGTAAGATTAGTGATGTCATTGTGACATCACTGGCACAGATAAGATGTATGAGAGATCCCTAAGGGGATCTGTACCCATATTGCACAGATAAATAAAACATAATAAACAATTTTTTCAAAAAAAGCCAGAAAATCCCATTGCCCTAGTACTATATGTACAAATTTCAGTACCCCCAAACCTCTTAAGCCAGAAGTATTAAAAAATATTACGCTATAACGGACATGGCCCGGGGATGTTGCCAAATAAAAATTAGGTAATTGTTCATCAGTGGTACCTACTGTGTAGAAGTACTTCTAAGCAAATTATATATTTTATTATAGGTTTTTTACATACAAGCACAATTATTATGTTTTGCCTGTTTCTATGGTTTCACTTAAAAACTTAGTGTACTAAAAACCTTGGTATGGAAAGGTAGATATTGCTCTCTGTGTTTAGATTTTATTGAATAAAAGCAGCCAAAAAGTGTAGTGAATGAGAACCATACAATACTTGTCCACTTTTAAAGGGAAACCCTAAAGTTGAGTCAATAAAACATACGTGCTAGCAGCAGCAACGCAAGCATTTTTTGAATGTTTTAACCCAGTCTACCTGAATTAGAGACTGCTGTAAAACTGGATTCATATTTCTGGAGTCATGGCTCAAAGGTATTAAACAGACTGCCGATCGGGATATCCTCTTGCTCCCGTCTTGTTAAAGGATTGCTCTGTTAAGTGACATTAAAATAACCACTGCACACAATGAACTGGCACTTGAAACTGCCAACAATGGGGAAAAATGAGTTAAAAAGTACAATCAGCCGCATGGAAAATGACCCTAATGAAGATTATTAAAAGATGTCTGGTTTTTCTATTACATAGCTCATTTATCATACCGATTAAGTATGTAATTAGTTGAATTAAGTCAGCAGATCTGCAGCCTGTTTGCCGTTGTATCACTTTCAATTTAAATTTGTAGAGCAAAGCTCTTTTGCCAGAATAGTTATTTGTTTAAGAATCAGTGAAATCTTTCTGTATATATATATATATATATATATAGGCTTTTTTATCAAACGCAGATATATATAACAATGCTATACATTAATACATTAAGAATGCTTTCAATAATAGACATGTTAATAGTGTATTTTTTTATTTAACAAAATGCAGTGAGTAAATCAAATCAATATTTGGTGTGACCGTCCTTTGCCTTCAAAACCGCATCAATTCTTCTAGGTACATTTGCATACAGTTTTTAAGGAACTCAGCAGGTATTACCCACAGTCCTTCTGTGGATTTAGGCAGCCTCAGTTGCCTCTCTCTCTTCATATAATCCCAGACAGACTTGATGATGTTGAGATCAGAGCCCTGTGAGGGCCATACCATCACTTCCATGACTCCTTGTTCTTCTTTACATTAAAGATACTGATAAATGACTGCCTGTATATTTTGTTATCATGTTTCAGAATAAATTTGGGGCCATTCAGATGCCTCCCTGGTGATATTGCACCTCCACCATGCTTCACTATTGTTTGCAAACATGTATTCTTGTACCACTCTTTAGCCTTTTGGTGAACAAACTGCCTTCTTCTGCAGGAAAATAATTAAAATTTTGGCTCATCGGTCTAGATCACCCGCTGTCATTTTTCTGCAATCAGGCTCAAATGGCTTTTGGCCGCATGTCTTCCATGAAGACCGCTTCTGATCAGACTTCAAATGCTAACCTCATGGCACTACTGGACATCTTCCCATTCTGAAAGATAGAAAGCATGATGTGCACTAAGTTTCCTTGGCCGGCCACTGTGTTTAAGGTCCCCAACATTGCCTCTATGCTTTTTCAAAGAGTTTGGACAGAACATCTGGAAACTGCCTTGAAATTTCTGCCCGGGAGAGTCCTTTCTGACGTAGTATAACCATACCTGGGAACTCCTGGTCTCTGGTTACCCGGAGACTTCCCTTGCGGGACGCTGCTAGGACTGCCCAGTGACGTCAGCGGGCGGTCACATGATGTCAGTGGGTGTTCCCCCTGACATGGGGGGTGGTCCCACTGATGTTGAGGCGTTCCCACTGATGGCAGCGGGAAACACCCTCTTTTAAAAGGAAAATGGGCGGGGAGCGGGACTTGTCAAGACTCAGGTATGAGTATAGCTACCTTGTGTCTTGTTGCTGTGTTCAGTCTTGCAATGGTGTATGGCCTTTGACATTAAATTGACTTCAGCAACTTCACCTTGTTAGTGATTTTAGTTGCTTCTCACCCAGTTTTATTCCTCCCACACAGCTGTTTCTGTTTCAGTTAATGATTGTGTTTCAACCTACATATTAAATGAATGATCATTAGCACCTGTTTGTTATAATTGTTTAATCATACACCTAACTATATGCCAACAAATCACTGACTTTATACGAGTGTAGCTAGAAGAACTTTGAAGGCAAAGGGACCAAATACTGATTTGATTCAGATTTTTCTTGTGTTTTTTCACTTTGCATTTTGTTTACATGGATAACAATAAACTATTAACATGTATATGTTTAAAATCATTCTTACTTTACAGCATTTTTTCACACCTGCCTAAACCTCTTGCACTGTACTGTATATACAGTATATACAGTATATACATATATATATATATATATATATATATATATATATGTGTGTGTGTTTGTGTGTGTGTGTGAAAATGCTATAATATATTTTAGGCTCTTTGCAATGACCAAATTAATTTACAATAATGATTTGCAAATCAGTCAGCAAATCTGTTTTAATGTGCATTAAAATGGATTTCCTACAATGCTGTGTACATTAGATTCTCTTCGATTCATCCTTTTCTGCTCAATTATCCTTTCAGAGAGTTGCGTTCTGAGATCCACCCACTCTATCCCCGGTGCATTTTACATTGACGCGAAAGGCCAGTTGCACAGTTGTACAGAATGACTTTCCAGAGCTAGTGAAATCTGAACAATGCTGCAAGGTGAATCGAGCTTTAATGCATCTGGAATCCTGCTCACATCCACACGCTGCCGATCGGGAAATAAACATCCTCATATTAAATCTGGTTAGAAAAACAAGTGTTATCCCATTTCATTCAATTTGCTGATTCTTGCATAGCACAATCATAACTTCATAAAAAGGATCTGAGCAGAGGTGAGCAAAGATGTTGCCAGCTTTGAACACCGAAACCTAAATGAATACAAAATCCGCCGCTTGTCTCTCACACATGCAAGTCAGAGGCGTACTTTAAGAAATATTGGATAAAATAAAATGTCGTTGGGCTGCAATTAGACCAATTTATTTTACGTGGGATATAGTAGTGGTTTATTGCCTTGCGTTTATAAATTTGGTTTCCTAACCTTGTTGGAAGCCTGTTACTGTCGGGGCTAAATAAGCAGGATGCCAATGAAAGTAAAATTTAGTATAACGACATCCAGATCTTTCTTCAGTGGTTCTATGAAGTACTGAGTCCTTGTACTATATATATATATATATAGCATACCTACAAAACCTCTTCTCCTAATCACTAGCTGGCGGCCTGTAGGTTTCACCCCTCCATGCACATCTACGTAGTTTCTAAGTGTAGTGTATGGAAGTACCTCTTCACAGAGTCGTTTTCTGTCACAGGCCGACTAGGCCTAGGGCAGCAGATCCAGGGGGCAGCAGTCATCCTGTTTCAAAACCTCTTGAACAATTGCCCCTCTGTTGTGCCTCTACCCAATGGGATGGCTAGAAGGGAGATATGGAATGCAAGATATGACATCATATCTCAGAGCTCCATGGATAGAGTCTGTGGAGGGGTGGTTTGGAGAGCTGCATTGGGTCAGGCCTAAGGCAGCAACCCCGGAAGAAAATATATCCCTGGCATTTTGGTACCCACGTTCCTTAACCCCCTTTTCCTCCCATAATATCCTTTTTTGTTTAATGGTAAGTGTTTTGCAACAACAATTATAGTAAAGGAAGAGTTGTACTGCTTCTGCTGCAAAGAGGTTAGTCCTTGACCATATAGCGCTCAAAAGAAGGAAGGTTCTGTATTGCCCCCAAATATACATCCCGTCTTTTTTACATTTAGAATACCAATTTAGGCTTAGACCTCTTGTGTGTGATGCCGATTCGTGGAAGACATCCCTGTTGCACCATTGGCAAGCACCAGTCCTTCTTCTACTTACCTACTTTTACATATTGGAAACAGTTTTCGGGTGATAGGCAGCACCCTCTAGATCCATTTACCCCAGGCCTGAGTTGTCTGGCTGCAAAACTATGCAGCACTCTATTTACCCTGCATTGTCCAAGAGTTGTAATAATCAGTTTAAATAAATCGGGCATAAAGTATTTTTTAGTTTTTTCTTTTTACCATCTTTACTAAACTAATAGCAAAGAAGAAGCTTTGTTCTGTTCCAGTACATGCCCCCCATGTGTTATCACTTTGGACAACAGACCCAGTTCATTCAAGGTCATTGAGTTGCTGATTCTATCGTTGGGATTTGATTTTTTGGAAAGCGACACATCCGAATTGGTCAGGAGCAATCAATGCATCAGCCATTTAATTGACAACACACAAGACCTGCTTGTGATTTATGGTCCGATTATCTGCTCGGCTGATCAAGCACAGTCAATCCAATTGGCAGCAATATTTTGGGCACAGATGGTGTAATATCCTTGGACAGCTGGTTCCCTCCACGCTGTCATATCATTGGACTACCCAGCTGATATAGTACACTGGGTCACTCTCTGACGTTCTCACACATTAGATGTCTTAGCTATTGGACACAGAGAAATTATATTAAGCCAGTCTATACTATCTCCTTTGAGTTAAGTGTGTTTGTTCACTCGGTGCACCTCTTTCAAGAAAATTATTCCCAAAATTTTCCAATTGATCCACAACAGATTTGTACAGTATGTGTGATCAGTACAGATGCCACCCAGTCTTTGGCATCTTAAGAGCAGCTTCGTTGTCTTATTGTAAAAAGATGGTCTCATCCAAATTTAAGTGATGGGGGAATGTCAACAAATGCTGGTTCCAGTGGGTTGTGTTGGGGCAACCATTTTCGTTAAACAGAAATTACCATGATTTGCGGTACCATGACCAATCACATTCATTTTCAAAACTTTTTTGAAAAATGTTTCCTTATTGGAAAAAATAATGGTCATTGGTTGTTTGGAAATAGAAAATAGCTGCCTCAGAAAAAGTAAAGGGAAGCCGTACTTGGCATATGGTGTAGTTTGTGGAGGTCTCTTGAATTCCCAAATAGTTATGGACATTTATTTTTGTTCATTATATGTTATGTCTGCGAGGAATTTCACTAGTTCTGATCCACTTGAGGCGGCTGACAAATAAAATTACACGTAGGTACTTTACATTTATCACGGTAAACATTCTTATTAAACAAAGCTGCTGTCAGTCGACCGTTTCAATTTTTGAGTGATTTGGGAGGAAAACATTATAGATAATACTTCGGAAGTCTCCCTTCAATCGGCCCTTACGTTGGCTATTCTATTCTAAGTAAATAAGACAGTTTTTGAGTTTGTGCTCCACAGTCTGATAGGTACACATTGACTGCTTAATGCGATTTGCATTCACTCAAACCAAATTAGGTTGGTAAAAGACAATTCAACATGCAGTAGCATAAATGCGGATGACGGAAGAATTAAATGTTTGTGAAAACAGGGGCAGCAGATCTATCAACAGCTAATTAGACAAAGAGTTCCGTGACAGGCCGAGACGTAAACAACAGCAAAAAAAAGGCCGGAATGAAAGAGAAATGAGAAGGAGGAGGAGGGAAAGAAGCCTTTGTCCTCTGATAAAACCAGCATTAAGCAATGTTCCCTAATTGGCTTGAGAGGCCGATTTGCTCTGTGTTGGAGGAGCTGGATTCCCGCATGCGTTGGCTGCATGGGAAAAGTTTAGACGTTTGTTCTAAAAAAAAAACAAATAAAAAATCAACATTTCCTTTTTATCTCAATGATTTCAGCTTACTGCATGTTTTCACCAAATCTCTGTGATCTTTGTGTGTAAATAACGCCCATGCAAGGTTTCTTGATATTTTTAAACGAAACAGTGCCTTGCGGTGTTCTTTTGAGAATAAACTTTTTAAAGTTGAAAAAAACATTTTTTTTTATTATTTTTTATGTATGAAACACGGTCGGAGTGTTCATAGCTTAAAAAAAGTAGTTATACCCACTTTATACCCATTTTCACATCTGTTGACTAGCAACTCTGTTAGTAATTTGGAACTTATACTTAATTAGCTAAATAGTTTGTGGATTATCAAAATATATTAGAAGACAATTTATTGTATTAAAAAATATTTATCCTTGCAAAGGAGGATAAAGCAAAACATGTCCAAAATATAAAGATGTACAGGACAAGGAAACCTGCTTGACTCAAGTAGATGTCATTTGAAATGAAAGACCCAAGTGGCATGTCCTTTAGTATGTAGTAGAAGCTTGGAAGAGTCATTCTGTAGAGGTGGTATGGAAATTGTCTGTAGTGTGTTAAGGCTTCCAGGAAGAACACAGCGTGAGCCCTTTGATTGATATGGTGAATGGCATGTCTATTCATCAATGTCATATTTTCCCGATTTGCAAATCTTCACCTGCGCTTTGCATGAGAATACTCACTGTTACTGCGATTCATTATGTTGACATGTGCACAAAAACATGCATGAACTAATATTCTCCGCGAACATTTTTATCTGTCCAGCACACAAGAATATTTTAGTGGCAATTAAACCACAGGATCATTTATCAAAGATGCATCTGACGGCAATGTAAATATTTAAGCACACTTCCTTGCACATTTGGTTACCTGCTTCTTCCCGGCAAAGTAACAGTGGGGAGGCTAAGAAAACACCATATGGGATAAACTACTGTGATTATAATTCACTAAATATACATGCATGTTGCGCAAGGATTAGAACTGGTCAAGAAAGTGTGAGTGTTTCTTTCCACGTAGGTCTGTACCAAAACTAACGTGAAGGCTATTTCTTGTTTTGGATGCTAGTGTTTGAAGAACAAAAGCACCTCATGGAATATAGTGACCATGAGAATGTTAGTAGAGAAAAATGTATCCTGTTTTATAAGAGGATTTTAACCCGTTAATGACAAAGCCCGTACATGTACGGGCTCAAAAAGCATTGTTTTCAATGGGTTTAGGGACCGCCCATTGTCCTTAAAGGGTTATAATTTCTTAATTCGGCTCCCCGTAGCAGGTAGGCATACATTTTATTGGGTCAAGTAAAGTTACGTGTCCCCTGAATGTACATACATACACACACGCTTACCTGCTGTGCTTCTATGAACACATTGTTACATGGCCACACTAACTCCTGCCTCCCACGATCGGTTTACCCAAGTTGGTAATGCTCAGATTTTATTTATATTTGATTCACCCTAGAGATAAACGAGTAGTATTTCACAGAGATATAGTAGCATCTGGCAAGTAGTATCACAACATCCTCGTGTATAAACACTAGGCACAATAGTCCACGAAACAGGCTTACAGGCCAGCAAGCAGAATGGGGGCCCTTAGAATTCCAGATATGTGTTTCATATAAGAATTGCAATGGAGGGGGAGACTAGGAGGGCCCTAATAGAACTCTGCATAAAGAACAGTGATGACTTCCATTAATTTGCTTTATTGCACTAAATAATATATTTGAATAGAATGAACGGTTACTTTTTCCCTAATGCATGTAACCATTAGCTGGTTGTGATAGTGGTGACAGGCATCAGAACCCCAACATACAGATCAAGAGTGACATCATAGTTCTTTGTCCCTTAAGTTCCAGTCCTTAAGGGGGACATGGAACTGCATAATTCATTGCTGAGCCTCAGTTTAACCACATTAACTGATGAGTTATTAAAATTTTAAAGGGAATTTAATGTCATGCACTCCAGTGTAACAGTAAATATAAGCGTAAGGTTTATTAGTTATAAAAGTTTTATTAAGCTATAATTCCTTCGTGTAGAATTAATTGCACTTCTGCAAGAGTGTGTGCTCTCTCCGTGGTGCTGCACGATGGCATGTTGCGCCCATGTCATTACTTCTGAGGTGGTGTTCTATGTATTTAAGTCCAAGCTACTCTGCTCAAAGCCAACGTGTAAATTCTGCCGTGGAAAATTTTCCCTTTCAGTCCCATTAATGCAGTAACATGTAACTGCTGTACTTAAAGTCATAATCATCCCCGGGAACTCTTCAGCGGCAGCTGAAGGGCTTATGAATCGCATCTGATTTCCTGGCCTCTGATGCTGTCTTTGATCTCTTTGTGGATTGCTATGTGGGGGTAGTTTGTTTTCCGTCCACTCCATATCCCAGATCTCCCCACTCTTGAGCTATTCCCACCTTCTTCACTTTGCTCTGCATCCTCCTATGACAAAGAGCTCCTGGAGGTCCACCCTGGAAACGTCACAGTTATGGTCATCATGCTTAGCATTGTAAATATTATACCTATCACTATACATAAGGTGCAAACATTGTTGGTAGCGTAGTACAATGGATACATCAGTTGACAGTTAAATGAAATTTCCTAGCGCGTGTGTGTGTTTTCACATAAAACCCATTTATTACATATTTTTAAAGGCTAGATTAATGTACCAAAGGCCACTCAGTACTAGGCTACATGTCTACTTCATGTAGGTGGTGATTCAGTTGTTATGCAAAGCTATGTGTCCTTTTGGGACCTCAGGTGTCTCCTCTTTAGATGGTATAATACAGGAGCCTGTGGACCAGGATGGGGGAAGTATAAAAACCTTTGAAGGCTACACCTGGAATTGATGCCTGGGTCAGTATTTTACTGATGGGGCAGAAAATGTTTTTGAAAGTAATGAAATGAATATCAAGGGTCTTTTCCCCAGAGAATTAAATCCTAGTTTATGGTTATGATTTTTTTCCTCTGGTATCTACATTATTCTGGTCTCTTGGATGCCGCTCTCCTTTGTGCCTAAATTTTAAATTAATTTATCCAGCCTTCTAAGGCATCTTTAATTACAGTGGCAGTTTTGTCTTAGAGGCTTGTTTCTTCTTCAATAGGTGATAGACATTGAACTAAGGAAATGTAGAGGAAATAGGGTTATTATGGGTGTGCTGCCTTGCACTTAATTTGGGAAGGCTGTATCACCCCTTTAAGGAAGAGCATGGAAGCCCCAGGCAAAATAAAACTTCATAAAGCAAAGGTTTTTATCTTGATCACGCCAGAGCCGAGGATTTAAGCCAGGTCAGCTCTCGGTAACCATGAGGCTCACTCTGCCGAATCTGCTTTTACAGAGTAACAAGCAGATCAACACGTACGGCACGGTCTAGCTACCAACGGGGCCTGTGAAATAAAGCTCTAGTATTCACTCAGGCTGGAAATACAAATCCACGTCGCTTGTTACTGTTTCCTATACGTCTCGTTAAAGATGAAGCTGGCACACGGAGGCTTTGCCACGAAAGCCCTCACAGAAAAACATCACAGTGCAGATTGCTGTGTGCTAGTTTTATTCATCAGGCCTTTGCGTGACTGCCCTTTTTTCATCTAGAGCTTACTCCGTAAAGAGAAAAAATCATGGAACGTTCCAGAAAGAAAGACTCCCAGATGCTTGTTTTGCTTCCTGTCCCTGGAAACGCAGCCAAATTACATACCTGTAATATCTCATTGGCATCGCCTACTGAAATACAAATTTGCCTACAGCAGAGCTCTGGGAAAAAAATAGTGGCTTGTTATATTATTGCAAAAATAAGCTGAGTACGGAAAATGTTATAATTTGATTGGTCCGAATGGCATTTACAGCATCCTAGCGTAGTCAGGGGGATCAGATAATTTCGGTATCCAGCCCTTGAACCCTACTGCCTGCATAAGAGGGGCCGTAGTGCAGCTGCCCAGGACATCGTGACTGTTCGCTGAAAACCAGGATACTAGAGACAGATGCCATAAGGACAACTAAATGACACAATGATAGATAAGATCCAGATCTTTAACCATAAAGGGGCAAGCTGCCAGCCGCCAGCGCAGTCATACCTGAGTGGAGGTCTCTGCAGCTACCAGCTGACTGATTGCTAAATGTTCTCAGTTATCAGGTCAGGCAAGGTTGTATTAAATAGTAACAGCCTAGGTACTAAGGGTGCTTTGTTACAGCTTTAGCCTGGAATTACTGTGCATATTGATAGAATAGCACACTGCATGTTGGCAACGTATACAAAAACACTGTAATTGCAATAATATCCCTAATAATGATGGCCTCTCGCCTTTACGCTGCCCCTCTGACCCGCATCCTGCTGACACACGTGATAAATTACACTTATCAAGGTCAGTCTGAAAGGGCCTTTTTACATATCTCATAAATTTCACCCAGTGATGTGAGATTAATGTAATGGTGGAGAAGCAGGCACTCAGCCTTGTCTTAATTATGCTTAGGTTGTCGGTTCCCTGTTCCCCTTCATCTGTCTCCTGCTTTAGGGAACACTAAACACTATGTCATTAGATTGTCTGTTCCACAACATTGGCCTTTTTGCATTTACAAAGTCATCAGATAGCTTAGCATACAGCATTTTTTCCTCAAGAAATGTAATTCCACGCACTAGGCGTGGATATCAGACATGTGAAAAACATGCATGGGCCAGGTCTCAATGTGAGTGCTGAGCTGTGGATGCGTCAACTGATAACTCATTCATTAAACATTTTTTATACTCTGGGCATAATTGTGCTTTTCTACATGGCCCTACATTATGTACCAGGAAAACTACATTATGAATTGATATTTTCTTACCATTTCAAATCACAATTCTTAGTGAAGAAATAAAGCCTGAAGGGTGGTAGGGGCACCAGTAGAGTGACCACATTGGCCATGTCTTCCAGGACAGATGCTGCCTGCAGTATGTGGGATGTATAGACTTATGGATAATAACTAATCAATTAGTCATACCCTAGGCAACCCTAGGCACCAGTAGTGCCTCACAATGTACAATTCAGACCTCTCTATAGTATCTCCATGTAGATTTATAAAATTTACAGTTTAAAGCCTTAAAGCGGTTTATATACAGCATATTTCTATAGTTAGCTAAATTTTTCTTTATGATGAAGAACTGTCAAATTCTAGATTATCCTTAATAGTAATTTGTATATCTACAAGTAAAATATGAGCCATTGTTTTGTTAATATAAAGACTACTTTGGAATTTTTGATTTTAGCTCTATGTAAGAGTTGCCGTCTTGCTGTCGTATCCCATGTAATAAGTTGCTGCCTCGCCCTATGATAATTGTGATAACAGCTGTACAAATGAGCTGCACTGTTGCAAGCAATATTTAGAACTCCAAAATTGTAAGATCATGTGTTGAAAAATGGAGGTGGAGTGTAGGAAGTGAGGGCTACAGGAGAAGTCAAAACCATCAAGGGTTCCTGGTCAATGTTGGCCTTACATCGGGTCAGGGAAAGATATATCTAAACAACATTTTAAACAAAAGCTATTTGTGATAGATGGTTTTTACTCCTGAATTCATTTATAGTTTTATCTCAGGATTGACATTTTCTTTTAATTACGATAGACTGAAACCTCAAGTGACGTGTCCTTCTCAGTGGTGTGTATAACCAGTTATCTCTTGGGCTGCAGCTCATAGCATCTCTTCCTAACAGTATAATCTCATCAAGAGTTGGCAATGTGACAAACACATCACAGAATTAAAGCCAAGGGTTTCTCCACTGTGATAATGTCTTCCATTAGTAGCACTTTGTGCGCTGACACAGTCAGGGATCTCGCCCTGTCCTTATATTATCTCTATCACACCAGTTTAAAATATAGAACACTGCGAGATGAAGTGAAGGAAAATCAGCTTAGAAAAGAATGTATGAAGAATAAGTCACATACGGATGTTTTGTTACTTTCAGTGGTAATATTTCTCTGGAGCTGCTGTGCTTTACCTGTCCTTGTGTTTCAGCTTGTTGGTGTAATTAGCTGGAAACCTCTCCAGACTGGAAGTTCACTTTGCTGCTACAATCTGAAGCCCACCACAGTCACCAGTCAACAAGAAACATGCTATAGGTGATGCAAGCAGTTCATGGGTTAACTATCAGCTAGCATTTAGGTTATTTGCTTAATAATGCAATGTTTCCAGTAACAGTAAATTCATATTTCTACAGGCATGGTCCATTCCTTTGTGACACATTTTTCCATTTGTTGTGCATCCTCTGCTCTTTGAGCATGTAGCCTTCTGATTGTTATGCTAAGTCCCTTTTCGAGCTGGGTGAATTGCTTCCATGCAGCTTCTGGACCCTTTTATTGCAAACAGCCACACATCGCTAGTATGAAAGAGTTTAGGAAACTGGCTGGCCTGGCATTCTTCTCTTTGCTTTGGTCATCTCTGGGACTTAGATGGTGTCTTTGTTGTGAGGATAGCAGCTCTCCCATGGTCGTGGCTTATCTGCCTGGCAGCACAAGCGCTGCGTGATAAGGTTCGGCCATCGCAACTCTGTTCCGCCATAGAAAGGGAGAGACGCCTTCAATGATCAGGGGAAGAGGTGCATTTAACAGCCTTGGCGTCAGCACGCCGTTTCACTGTTCACAACATAAAGACCCAAAACGAAGGCTGGGAAATAAGGAGGGAGAAAGGAAATGGAAAACAGCAGATTCTAACAATCTTTCCTCCAACAGTGAAGATTGTCAGGGCCTCCTCACATGAACATTGGTAAATCAGGCCAACCAATCTACTAGAGCGGGAAAAAAAATGTAATGACTGCCTTTACTGGACAATATTAATATATTTTTTAGGTTTATAACAAAATTGCAATTTGTACCTCCATGCTAGTTTCATGAAGATAAATGTGTCTCCGATTACATTCTGCCTGTCATCGTAGGCTCTACAGCTATCAGTCTATAGCAAAGGCACCATATACTTTATAATGCAATTAAGGAAACTAGTTAACCACAGTGGAAATCCATAGACAGTAATTGACCCACTGCTATTCATTTGTGGCAGTGGCTGTGATCCCTTATGAACGCTATGTTCTTCATCCTATGCAACCAGCATATATTACATTTTATTGAGACTAAAAAGGTTCCTGCAAGAACCATTGATCAGCCTCTGTCAGGATTCAGACATGGATATGTTTCCCAGTGGTTGCCACAAACACATCTACCCCATGAGACAGGTGGAATATGGGGAAGGGGCTTAGGCTAGGTTTCCACTTGGGGTTTTTTTGCTAAAAACGCCCCTAAAAACGCCAATAGCGCCACCTGCGTTTTTTTAGATGAAAAAACGCTGGCAGCCAGATGTTAGCTGTTCTTCAATAGGAAATCGCAAAATGCCATTTCCACTTGGCGTTTTTCTGTTTGGCGTTTTTTCAGTCCTGTTTGGCGTTTTTTCAGTCCTGTTTGGCGTTTTTCTGCTTTTTTGGGCTCTGTGGCAGTTTTTCAAAATCGCAGCATGTTGACACTCTGGCGTTTTTTGCAAGAAAATCTTGGCGTTTTTCTCCAATAGAAGTCTATGGGAGAGAAAAAACGCCATGAAAAAGCCATGTGGGTTTTATGCCTTGGCGTTTTTTATGGCGTTTTTCCCACAGTTACAATGCAGATGATGGACCCAGTATCTGTGTGTCCTACGAGAAATAGGCTGGAACCAAACAGTTTCACACAAAACAAAGTTCATATTGAATTTTACACCATTTGGAACAAACATGCCATTACAAACAAACCCAACGCATCAACTGGATCCTGCCTGCCAAAAGCAACAGCAAACAATTTGCACCATCATTTGGGGCAAATCTTCTTAGAAGAGCAGACATTCGGAATAAAGCATGCCTTACAAACCACAGAAAAGAGAAAAAAGGGTCCGCAGGGGCGTTTAAGTAGAACTCTACCAAGTAAATGACATCAGGAGAGGGCAGATACTTGGCATTTATCCTAATCCCTTTTAGCTGGGTGAAACATCTAACTTGTAAAGGCTGGAAAAACTGCCTAAGGTCAAAAAAAGCAATTTCCACAGAAAGGCTAAAACGCCAGAAAAAACTCCAGAAAAAACGCCAAAACGCAGGAAAATGCAGTGGCAGTTTTCTTGGCGTTTTTACTGGCGTTTTTCATCACGAAAAAAACGCAAGACAAAAACCCAAGTGGAAACCTAGCCTAATTGTAGCTAAATCGCAGTGAAAACAAAGAGCTTTGGTTGAATCCCAAGCTGAACAAATGCAGTGTGACGGTGTGAAAGCCGACGGTCCCAGAGAGGCTTGTAACACCGCCTTCCCTCACAACATTACCGCTGATCTAATGTTTGTTATTGTTACAGAATTCATTGATGTTTATAGAAAAAAGCAATTTCTTGAAGCGTCGGGTGTAGAGCGCTATTTTGACAATCTCTTCCATGCTATGGAAACTACAAAGTGATGTAAAGGTTTAAAGACGTGTGGGATTAGACCCTGCGTTTACTAACGTGATGTTCTGTTTTCATATCAATAACAATTCTCTGGTCTCTGAAGGTGGTGGGGCGCAGACGCCAAAACATTTACTTCCCAGAATCCTTTGCTAGACAGAAATGGCTTCCAGTTATATCGATATAAACATATAATTTAACAGAGAGATTACTGGAAAGCCAATTAAACGTTAGATTCTAGGCACAAAAACATTTATAAAAAGTTGAGGAACTATAGGTGCCATATAATACGCTATTTAATGCCACGAATGATTACTAAATTACCACACATAAAAAACGTTAATAGATCTGGAAACACTGAATGACGTTTCTTTATTTTGCTATTCGGTGGCTTTTAAAACATAAAAGGATATGGAATGGTAGTTTCACTGCGAGAATTTCTACACGCTGAAAAAAAAAAAGTTAACTTTCCCGAATTCCGAAGCACTGACCAAATAAAAGGGGATCTTTATTAATCGAATTATATTTCAACAGGGATGTTTTAATTATTAATGATATTAACTGGATTAGCAAAACTCTGGAAGGAGTTGTGGCCACACGGGGTGCTTGAGGGTCAAATGAGATGAAATAACTCAGTCACTCCTCGGTACAAATGGGAATTCTTGCGAAAAGTACAATATTGGACTGACAGTTACTGGAGAAAGTCCAATAGCTGAGGTCTTTCGTGCTGCTCCTGTCACTGGAAATGCATCAATGCCACAAGCCTTCCAGAACAGCGGCTGCACATAATATACACGTCTGCGTGATACTGATATGTATATATATATATATATATATTATATTCATATACAGTATATGGAAGTGCATCTGATATCTGCCTGTCTCTTTATAGTAACAATAAATGTGTGTATATATAAATGGGATGGGATTTACGATTGTGTGTATGGATGTACCTGGGACTGTAGTTATTGTGCGTGCGACATTGATAACTGGTATTGTTTTTTTCTATCTATAGAAACACAGAATTTGATGGCAGAAAACGACCATTCAACCCATCTAGTTTCCTATACTGTGATGCATTTTTGTAGTAGCACCAAAATATTGACCCCCCCCCCACAATTATTATTGAGGGACCCTTATCTCTATGTATCTATCCTGGTTTGGATAGGTTTGTCACTGTTCATATGTGAAATTGTGGAGCAAATAAATGCAATTCTGCAATACAAAAAGTCGTGTTTGCACATGCCTTGTAATACATTTTCACGTAATACAATAAGCCCCTTCCCCATATTCCACCTGTCTCATGGGGTAGATGTGTTCCTCATTTTTTCAGCAACAGATTTCATAAGTGCTAGTTTAATAGGGCCCACGTTGTCACCCCCCCAGCCCTCGAACTACACCTCAATTACCTGCATGAGGTGGACTACATAAACTTCTAAGGTGCTTGGGTCTGTGGCCTGTTAAGCCATATGTTTTAACACGGGAGGCTTTCTAAATTACCTACCCAAATGACATAATAAAACATTTTTTATGCGCTGCTAACATTGCTAGTGTATAGATCAAAAATGGTTCCACTGAATGGCGGGAATTGCCTTTATAACCTCCACCATCATAGGCTATTGAATAATTAGAAGCTGCCTTGTGCTTTTATATAAAACATTTTTAATGCAATCTTTATCACAATAACTAGAGAATGATCAGCGTGATACCATTCCATATGATTAACAGGGGTAGAGAAACTGAGGCAGAAGAGAAGAGGCTTTTGGCTAGATCTTTCACCATTCAACTATATATGTATATATCTCTCTCTCTCTCTATATATATATAGATATATATTCCAACAGATATTTTCTTCAGATTCTAAGCATCTAAACAGCGGTGTGTATGAAATAACAAGGGATTAATTGCATACTGGGACGCTCTTGCCTTTCTTTGCCGTAAGAACACAGTAAATCCTTCATCCTCTGTTCACCTCTTCTGATTATTTCCTCACCTTCCCACTGGCAAAGCAAGTCGGATAGCTGAGTGATTATAAAAAGACCACCGGCTCCCTTCCAGCCCTGTCTGTGAAGAGATGACCCTGTTTGGCTGTCTGTGTATGCAAACAGAGCGAGAAAGCAAATCGGGCATGAAGGAAGCAGGAGGGAGACAGGGATTGCATCTGGCAGGTACAGAAAAACCTTGTTGAAGGCATGAGATCACACTCGTATCATTGTGCCACCAGGGCACTAATTCCCGTTGTATACTTCACTTCCAAAGACAGGACCCATTTCCTTCTCAGTTCAGTATTATGAAGATCAGACTGTAGTTCATAAGTGGCTGTCCGAGGAAATAAGCGTGTAATACTGCAGACTTGCACTTAGAATATCAGCGCAACATCTGATAACATGGCTACATAAATACACATAACTTTATGCTAACAATGAATGGATTTATTATAATAGATCTGAAACATAATCAAAGATCCCTAAAACATAATCAAAGATCCCTAAAACATTTATCGAAGTCATTAATAGGCAGCCTATGAAGAAGAAGAATTTGTGATATTTCTCTACCCTTTCTGTATGCTCTCTAAAATCTTCTCAGCTCATGCATGTGATATGACCACTTTTAGTACATACTGTATATAAATACCCTTTTGTCAAAAAAAAAGTGAGGTTCATCCTACTAGTATAAAAAAAACGTTGGTGCTTTGGATGCAATAACATTTAATGAAAATATGCAAGTAAGGATTTTATTTTCTTCATTAACTGCATATAGTGGTTAATTACAGAGCAAGGAGTCAGTTCAGCTCCACAACTATTTATTTATAGAATGCCGCTACTTTTATTATCATTTTGTTTTATATAGTGCTATCACATTCCGTAGCGCTGTACAATGAGTAGACAGGACATACAAGTACATAACATAAGAATTAGACTTACAGAAATTCTAGAATTGATGGAATTCTAAGTGAATGAGTGTGCGTCTGACCTGCTCAGTTAGAAGACCACAGTGGATGGATATAGATCTAG